>VWZT01011432.1:2722-33903 GCA_013397055.1 Pachycephala philippinensis | reverse complement strand
CCCTGCCCAAGGCAGGGGGTGGGATGGGAAGAGCTTTACAGCCCCTCCCAACCCAAACCATTCTGGGATTCTATAGTCCCCTAAGAGTGTGGGTGAGGAGCTGTGGGGATCAGGGGGTGCCCAGGAGGCACCAGGAGGCCGGAGGTGGTGGTTTGATGTTCAGCCAAGAGCCACACGAGGCCTCTCCGTGGGGGTCTCCAGCCACGCTGCTCGACAACAGCCATAATTCCTCCAAAACACTCCTGGGGGAGATCAAAGAGCTGGAAAAACAAATTCAGATCTGAGATCTGGGCTGGATCTGTGCTCATAGAATCCCAGGATGATTTGGGCTGGGAGGGATTTTAAAACTTAGCTCGTTCCATCCCCTGCCGTGGGCACAGGCACCTTCCACAGTTGCTCCAAGCCCCATCCAACCTGGCCTGAAGCACTTTAGGGATGCAGCAGAGGGGCGTTTGCTGCTGGTTTGTAGCTATTTCAGCAACTCCTTAAGGAATTTCTCAGAACCATCAGTGGTCACTCAGGTCTGGGTGTAGGGTGCAGGTTCCTCCACCCTGGTGTTTCCCAGGAATGGTGCAGAATTCCTGGAGATATGTCAGCCTTCTGAATGGGCATGGGATGTTTCTGAGCTTTGAAGTAATTGTTACATGGTTAATTAAAACAGGGTTGAGGCTCCAATAGTTTCAAGGCAAAAAGGAAAACCCCTCTATGCTGCAGCCAGGCTGGGAGAGCTGGGAATGCTCAGCCTGGAGAAGAGAAGGCTCAATGGAGATCTTAGAGCCCCTTACTGTGCCTAGAGGAGCTCCAAGAGCTGGAGAGGGACTTGGAACAAGACCTGGAGTGCCAGGATGAGAGGGAATGGCTTCCCAGTGCCAGAAGGCAGGGTTGGATGGGATATTGGGAAGGAATTCTTCCCTGTGAGGGTGGGGAGGCCCTGGCACAGGGTGCCCAGAGCAGCTGTGGCTGCCCCTGGATCCATGGAAGTGTCCGAGGCCAGGTTGGAGGGGGTTTGGAGCAGCCTCAGCAAGTGGAAGGTGTCCCTGCCATGGCAGGGGGTGGAATGGGATGGGATTTAAGGTCTTTTCCAACCCAAACCATTCCAGGATTCCTTCTATGATTTTAAATCTTCCTTCGGGGCCGCTGCTCTTCCTGTGCATCTTACAGGTACCTTTTGGTGGGAAAAGCCATGTCAGCTTCAGCCCAAGAGCTCCAGCAGGCCCAGCAGCGCTCGGAATTTCACTGAAGTGATCCCAGGGCTGGTGTTGCTTCTGTTCCCAATGTGCCATTCCTTCCCCAAGCCTCCATTTTTATTTCTGGAGGTAGTGACAGCCTCACGTGGTTTGTCCTGTGCCAGTGGCTCCTGCTCCCTCTGCAGTGAGGCTGGAGCCAGCCCATGTGCCGTGTTTTATTTGAATATATTGTTTTTCCCATCATTCTTGTGGAATTAGAAGTGTCAGCCTAATCTCTCCTGGTTCCTGTTGACTTTTCCAACAATAGCTGGGTTTTTCAAGCCTGGTGCTACAACACTGCTGCTCCTTTCTCCAGTGTTTTTCCCTTTCTCCTGATTCCCAGTGCAGTTCTCTTGCTGCATGTGATCCTGTGGTATCCAAGAGTTTTCTAGGTGTCCATCGAAATAAAAAACCTCTACAAGGGAATATGGGATCTGTGTTACCAGGGATGGCAGCTCTAGGAAGGTCAGGATGTTGGGATGTGCGTTCCACGCAGTGAGGTTGGAAGGGGGGAAGTGGCGAAGAGGATGAGGATTTGATAGTTCAGCTTTCCCCAGCTGTGGCTGCAGAGGTCCATGAGCCAGAGGCTGTTGGGGAGATATTCCACATGGAATACAATTCAGGAATGCAGCGCTGTGGAAAACTAAGGAGGGTGTTGGTGGGTAAGGGGAGGTGTCCGTGTTCCTTGTGGGGTGGGATGTGGGATGGGTGTTAAATAAAGGAAACATCTGTTTATCAGGGAAGATACTCATTGGGATTTAGGGTGATTAGAACAGCTCCTGCTCCACGCTTCCAGTGGCTCCAGTGCTATTGGATATTTTTGGACCTGGACTCCTCCCAACTTGGTCGTGCTGTTGTTTTGGTCCCTTTCAGCCTGTCTGAGGGGAGCTGGTTCCATTTGGGATTTGGGAGCTGGAACCACAGCCAGATGAGCCGGCATTGCTTCCAGCCTGCTCCTCACATGGAGGGTCCTGTCACACTCCCAGGTCTGTAACTCACCCCTGGAGCTTCACGTGAGCACCTGGGGTTATGTTGGAATTGCTGAGAAATACCCCTGGGTTTGGGAGCTCACCAAGGGTTGCAGCACCTCAGGAATGGGCTCGTGCAGTTCCTGCTAAATCCCTGCGGAGTTTCTGAACTGACTGTTGCAGGAGGTCCAAGCCACACACCCATGTCAGGCCCTTCAGTTTTATCTTCCTCACTTGTACTTTAATGGATTTTCCGGGTGCATCCCTGTTCTGTCCCTGGAAGGATTTGTTTCAGCAGTGACCTGGTTTCTCTTCAGAAACTTGCAGATGTTCCAGGGCTTTTTCCCTTAATTGTGTGTATGGAGCTCCTTTCCCGAAGTACAGTTTAATGGAGTTTTGATACAACTTCAGGGAAAAAAGCACTGAGAATAGGATTTTTAGGACCTTCTGGAGCAGGAAGTTGGATGCTTGTGTCTGGAAGGTATAGGCAGTCTGACCTACCTCCTTGGAGAATATTTAAAGCAGAAGTCTAGGGTTGTGTGGAATTCCTCCCTTGGAATTCCCAGTCCAAGCTGTGTTTTGCTGCTCTATTCCCTGTAATCTCCAGTGTGTGGCCATGCCAAGTTGCTTGGCTTCCTATCTCCTGCTCCAGGAAATCCTCCAGCTTCCTTGGGGGAAGTGGTTGGATGATAATTTCCCCCCTTTGTACCTTTTGCTTTCCCAGGGCCAGCGCTGATACAGCTGGAAAGCTGCTCCAATTCCCTCCTCCTCCGGAGGGAGAAGGGGTCTGGCTGTAGGAGCTTGTACAGGGATTGCTACCCTTGGAGATGGAATTCCAGCACTTATGTGCTGGCTTTTCCCTAAGCACTTGGGGTGTTAGTGGGATGGTTTGGGATGTTACTGGGATGGTTTGGTCTGTTACTGGGATGGTTTGTGATGTTAGTGGGATGTTACTGGGTGGTCTGGGGTGTTCCTGGGATGGTTTGGGATGTTACTGGGATGGTACTGGGTGGTCTGGGGTGTTACTGGGATGCACTGGGTGAGGTGTGGGGGTTTTCAGGAGCTGGGGTGCCTCCTGGCTCCATCTGGTTTCCAGAGGGAACAGGTGAAGGCTTGTGGCAGGACACGTTGAGGACAGGGACATTGTGGAATTCCTGCCCAGTGTGTCCATCAGTGGGACAGTCCTTGTGACAGACGAGCTGCTCTTTGTGTCCAGGGTGGGATAAAGAGGTTCCTTGCTGCTATTTTAGGAAAAGAGAAGTTAAGGCTCCTGAAGCAGTTTTTCCATGGGGTTACGCCATTCACGCTGAGGTCAGCCCTGGTTTCTTGTGGCAGGACGTGATCCCAGTGTGGCCGAGCAGAAGAGAAAGGTTTGCTTTTCCTTTGACGGGCAGAAATGTCCCAGGAACACCCAGATTTCCATGGGTTCAAATCCACTCTCACATCTCATGGTCTTTGAGGTCTTCCTGGCTCCCCATCTAGTCCCTGCCTAAGATCCCAGAATCGGAGGCTTTGCCTAAGGAATCTGTAAGAACTCCAGTGTGTAAGAACTCTATCCACTCTTGATATGAATTTCCAGTGTGGAGCATCAGTTTGCTGTAGGCTGAAGCACTGTTTCAGTAGCATTTAAATTCCCGTTTTTTATCCCCCTACTGAAGGATTCAGCCACAGTGGGTGTGAGCACCTCACATGGGAGTTCCCAGGGCTGGGAACGAAGGGTGCAGGATAAAAGCTGCTGAGCTGGTCCAATATGGATCTCTTCCTGCAAACCTTTTCCAGTGGGTTGGAAAAAGGGGAATAGCAGCTTGTCTGGTGTGAACATCTGCAAGTGTTTAGAGAAGCATTAAAGGACAGAAGTGAGACCCAGAGATGTTCAAATTAGGTCTGGAAAGGAAGAGTAAAATGGGGAATGGTTGGCTGGAGTGGAGTGAGAGAACTTTCCAGTCATCCCGTTCCACCCCCTGCCATGGGCAGGGGCACTTTCCACTCTCCCAGGTTGCTCCAAGCCCCATCCAGCCTGGCCTTGGACACTTCCAGGGATGGAGCAGCCACAGCTTCTCTGGGCACCCTGTGCCAGGGCTCACCACCCTCACAGGGAAGAATTCCTTCCCAATATCCCATCCATCCCTGCCCTCTGGCAGTGGGAAGCTATTCCCTCCTGTCCTGTCCTTCCAGGCCCTTGTCTCAAGTCCCTCTCCAGCTCTCCTGGAGCCCCTTTAGGTACTGGAAGGGGCTCTAAGGTCTCCCCAGAGCCTTCCCTTCTCCAGGCTGGACACCACCAGCTCTCCCAGCCTGGCTCCAGAGCAGAGGGGCTCCAGAATCACGGAATCCCAGGATTGTTTGGGTGGGAAGGGACCTTAAAGCTCATCTCACCCCCTGCCATGGGCAGGGGCACCTTCCATTAACCCAGGTTGCTTCCAGGCTTGGGCAGCCACAGCTTCTCTGGGAAACCTGTGCCAGGGTCTCACCACCCTCATGGAACTTCTTCCCAATTTTCCCATCTAATCCTCCTTTTGTCAGTGGGAAGCTGTTCCTCTGTGTCAGACTAGACATGGGGAGTGCTAATCCCTTTTTTCCCTGGCATTGCCCATCTCCTGGGCCATCCCAGCAGGAGCTCCAGCCTTCCATTCCAGCTGGAGAGCTGGAGGGGAGATGTTTTTCAGAGTGTTAATGAGGTGCCTTGTCTGGGTGGCTCTTGCCTGAGAGAGAGAGAGAGAGAGAGGGAGAGAACCTGGAACAACAGGAAAAACTTCTTTAGGAATAACAACTCACTGCTTGGCCGTGGCTGAGGAGCCAGGTTGGGGTTGTGTGTTGGTGAGGAGACAGTTTGGAGGATGTGGGTTCCTACTTTCTCCCTCTGCTCATCCTTTTGAAGTAAGGTGTGAGTAACCTTGGAGAAGGGAATTCCTGCTCTACCCAGCAGTGTTTGGGGTTGAGGGGGGAAGAGAAGGTTAAAGGAATCTGGTTGGAATTAGTGTTGTATTGGCAGGCCGGATCTGATGGGGTTGGTGACAGGTAGAACAGCTTGGCTGCAGTGGGAGATTATTTTGGGATAATCTAAGGAGGAAATGACAGTGAATGTGCTGCTGAGAAGGCAAAACCAGAGAGGTCGTGTCAAAAGTCCTTTCTGAGTCTGAGTTCGGGGCTGTTTGGGGACACGGGAGATTTGAAATCGCAGCACTTGGATCCTGGGAATGTGGAGGGTGGCCGTGGGAAATAAAAATCAGGATTTGTGTCCTCCCAGGGTGGAAGTGCTGAGTCCACAGAGCGTGAATGTTTTCACACCTGACCACAAGCCCTGCGCTGCTCTGGGAGAGCTGGGAATGTTCAGCCTGGAGAAGGGGAGGATCCAAGGAGACCTGGGATCTAAAGGGGCTCCAGGAGAGCTGGAGAGGGGCTTTGGACAAGGGCTTGGAGTGATAGGACAAAGGGGAATGGCTTCCCACTGACAAAGGGCAGGGGTAGATGGGATATTGGAAAGGAATTGTTCCCTGGGAGGGTGGGCAGGCCCTGGCACAGGGTGCCCAGAGAAGCTGTGGCTGCTCCATCCCTGGAAGTGTCCAAGGCCAGGCTGGATGGGGCTTGGAGCAACCTGAGCTACTGGAAGGTGCCCCTGCCTGTAGCAGGGGGTGGAACAGGATGGGCTTTAAGGTGCCTCCCAACCCAAACCACTCTGGAATTCTACGGGTGTTCTATTCCATCTGGGCTCTCCTGAGTCACCTATCCAAATCCAAGCAGGTCCAGCATCATTCCTTGCCCACAGCCAGCCCAGCTGTGCAGCTCGGGGAGTCTTGAGGCCGGGGAGCCCTGAGGCAGTGGCAGAGCCAGCTCCATGGTGCTGAGCTCCTGCTGCCACACGAGGTGAAGTCCTGGAGTTCTGCTGGCTTCAGGAACATCCTGCCTGCCTTTGGCACGCTCCTGGCAGGGACAGGCATGTGGGCAGCTCTGCTTGGCTCCATAAACCAGGATAACTGAGGGATTGGAATCCCAGGGCAGGCATCCACTGCCCTGAGCCACACAGGAGGGACTTGGTTTGGGAGTGCTCTGGAATGTGGGACAAAAAACTAGGAAAAACAGGGAACTTGCTGGTTTTTTGCAGTCAGGAATAACTGACCCCCATCTAGGGATAACTGACCCTCCTTCAAGGGATAACTGACCCTCCTTCAAGGGATAACTGACCCTCCTTCAAGGATAACTGACCCCCATCTAGGGATAACTGCCCTCCCCCCCAGGGATAACTGGCCCCCCCAGCTCTGCAGAGGTTTGGAAGCCAGGTATTCTTGGCATTCCTTGAAGGAAGGCTGTTGGGTTGCAGAGGTGCCTGCAGCTCTGAGATTTCACTGGAAGTCACCCCGTGCCAGAGGGGCACTGCCCACCTGGCTGTTCAAGGCCTTTCCCATCCCGCTCAGTAATGGGGGGAGCATCTGGTGGTGCTGATGCACTTTGGCTGTCTTGGCCTGGAGTGAGGGATGGGAGCTGCTCTGTTGGATAAATCCTCATCCGAGTCCTTCAGACCTGCCTCCCAGCAGGCTGCCCTCTGGAAACTGAGAAATTCCAGGGTTTTTTAGCAGATGAACTCATGGTGGCTGTTGGCATCTGTAAATAAAATCCGGGAAGGATGTGCCAGGACAGTACGGTGGAACTCTACTAGCAGCAGCAGTGCGCAAGGAATATCCTACTCCAGACCCCATCAGCTTCTCTGTGGGAACTGGAAAAAGCACATCCTGCTTTTCCTTTCGGTTTCCTATGCTTAACTGGATGTTTTTTGTGCTTTTCAGGTGCTGGAGAGTCTGGGAAAAGCACCATCGTGAAGCAGATGAAGTAAGTGAGTGCAGGCTGGAACTGTTTTGTGTGAGATGGGATAAGAAATGTGTGGTGCCCTTGTGGTTTGGCTTGAGAATAATAACCTGGTTTCCTTCCAGGATTATCCATGAGGATGGCTACTCAGAGGAGGAATGCAAACAGTATAAAGTGGTTGTGTACAGCAACACCATCCAATCCATCATCGCCATCATCAGAGCCATGGGGAGGCTAAAGATAGACTTTGGGGAAGTTGCCAGAGCAGTGAGTATTCCATTTATTTCCTTCGTCTGAACTGTGTTAATGAATCCTGCAATTTCAGTGCAGGGCAGAATACGTTTGTTACAAGATAAAGTAGCAAAAAACCTGTCATAACTTTAGTGGATTGTCAGTACAAAACATCAGTGTTTTACTGAGGTTCTGGGAAAGAACCTTTAGTGGTTTGAATGCTCAAAAAATTTAAAAAATTCCCCAAATCTTTCTCTAAATTATTTGAATTTTTGGGAATTTTGAGTTTGAAATTTTGGGAGGTTTGAGGCCTTGCTTTTCCCCTCCCCTCTAGCTCTGCTCATTCCCTGGCCTGTTTCTTGCATTTATATCCAGCACTTTGAGCTGGAAGTCAGGAAGCCTGGATCCTTGTGGTGGTGGGAAAGGCACAGAGTGGGAGCGAGGGACTCCTGGAAATGTGCAGGAGACAGGAATTGTGTCAGCACAGGGCTGCACTGTGGCTGTTCTGCCTCGTGCTGCAATTGATCCAGCCCCGGATAGTTCGAATTTATGGTATTTATTTTGGATTTATGATCCAAGTCCTGGCCAAAGGGCACATCTGCACTCACATGTTCACCCAGGCTGTTGTTCAGCTGCTGCTCCAAATCCTCCTGGAGTTCTCTTCCTGGTGCTTGTGGAAGCTGAGTTGGGATCTTGGATCTGGAATGGGGAAGGTGCTGAATCCAAGTCCTTTCTCAGTTTCCTGCCCATGCTGAGGTGGCTTCACAAGAGCTCAATGCCATGAATTTTTGCCATCCTGAAGGGCAAAAACCTTGCCATGCTTTCCCAGGAAAAGGCCAAGGATAACCAAATGCATCAAACCATGGAGTGACCTACAGAGATCCAGAACTGGGGTCCCTCTGTGTTTTGGCTGTTAACACCTCAATAAAGTGGATTTGGGATCAGCACCCTGAGCTTGGCACATGCCCAAGGGGGTTTGGGGCTCAGGGGAGAGGAGCCAGTGTTGGGAGGAGAATCCTGGGGTAGTGGAAGGTCTCTCACAGCTCCCAGAAGGACCTGACAGGTCTGATCAGGGTACGAATAAAAGCAGAGGGGGCTTTAGGGCAGTGTGGAGTTCCCTGTCCTAATCCACTGGATAACTTGGACGAGAGCAAGTTCCTGCTCTGGCTTCTGAAGGGGATTTTTCATGCTCAGATCCTGATTAGTCCATCCCATCTCCTGATGAAATATTTTATTAAGGGATCAGTCTCCCTCACTCCCTCACTTGCTCTAGCAGCAAAAGGAAAATCCTCAAAGCTTTGATCCCATCATCTCTCAGAACTCACTTTTTTTCCCTTTTCCCTGTGCTGTGCCACACCAACAGAGGTTTTCCAGGTAAAACCTCTCCTTCAGATCCTTGGTCTGTAGCAGCACATCAGCATTCCCACCTTTTCTCTGAAATATTGCACCAAATTGCTGAAATCCCATGGTTTGGATGGGAATGGTGCCTTCGGAGCTGTGATCCCCATGGAAACGCTGTGGCCATCCCTGATCGGGGCACCTCACCCCACAGCCTGGAGCTTCTTCCCCAAAATTTCCCTTCCTGGCTGCAGGAGTTAAACAACTCTGTGACTTTTGGGAGAAAACTGGATGGACTGGACTGTGATTAATTAGATGCTGAGATGTTGAGCCCTGCTGTTGGTGGGGGAGGTCTCCGTGGATGCACATCCCAAATGATGCGTTCCTGTCCCGCAGGACGACGCCCGGCAGCTGTTCGTGCTGGCTGGGAGCGCCGAGGAGGGGATGATGACGGCTGAGCTGGCTGGAGTCATCAAGCGGCTCTGGAGAGACCCTGGAGTGCAGGCCTGCTTCAGCAGATCCAGGGAATACCAGCTCAACGATTCTGCATCCTAGTAAGGAACCATGGCCAGCTCCTGGGCTCTTCCCAGCTCCCAGGATGGTCCAGAAGGGGCCGGTGTGGCTGGAGCGCGGTGGGAAGGTCCTGCCTGACACTGGTCTGACTGGGTGACACTGGGCTGGGCTCACGGGGGGTGGGAGGAGAATCCACAGGGGGGATGTGGTGCTGTTTGTCTTCCCTCTATGGAGCATTGGGGAAAACCCCACATTCCTTGTTTTGTGCCTTGGTGAATTTAATCCTGGAGTGGTTTGGGTTCGAAGGGACCTTAGAGATCTCGTTCCACCCCCTGCCATGGGCCTGGACACCTTCCACTGTCCCAGGGTGCTCCAAGCCCTGTCGAACCTGGCCTTGGACACTTCCAGGGATCCAGGGGCAGCCACAGCTTCTCTGGGCACCCTGTGCCAGGGCCTCACCACCCTCACAGGGAGGGATTTCATCTAATGTTGAAAAATGTGATTTTTGACAAATTCGCTGGTTTCAAGGAAGAAACTTGGCATCTTGTGTTAAGGTGGACATGAGCCCGGGTGTGCCCAGGGGGGCAAGAGGCCAAGGGCACCTGGCTTGGATCAGGAACAGTGTCCAGCAGACCCAGGGCAGTGAGGGTCCCTCTGCTCCTGGCACTGCTCAGGCCCCACCTCCAACCCTGGGGTCAGTTTTGGGTTTCTCATCACAAGAAGGACATTGAGGGGCTGGAGCGTGTCCAGGGGAGGGAACGGAGATGGGAAGGGGCTGGAGCCCCAGGAGAGGCTGAGGGAGCTGGGAAGGGTCTGGAGCCCCAGGAGAGGCTGAGGGAGCTGGGAAAGGGGCTCAGCCTGGAGAAAAGGAGGCTCAGGGGGGACCTTGTGGCTCTGCACAACTCCCTGACAGGAGGGGGCAGCCGGGGGGGTCGGGCTCTGCTCCCAGGGAACAGGAACAGGAGGAGAGGGAACGGCCTCAGGCTGTGCTGGGGAGGCTCAGGGTGGACATCTGCAGGAATTTCTCCATGGAAAGGGTGCTCAGGCCTTGGCAGGGGCTGGCCAGGGAGGTTTGGAGTCCCCATCCCTGGAGGTGTTCATGGAACAACTGGACATGGCACTCAGTGCTCTGTTCTGGGCTGGTGACAAGGTCAGTGCTTGGACTCCATGATCCTGGAGCTCTTTTCCAAGCTCAGTGAGTCTGGGATTCCGTGGAAGTGGCAGGAGCTCGGCCGTGTCACCTCCATTGTCCCTGCACAGGGGAGCAACACTCCTAAAACTTAAACTGCCACTCTCCTGACATTCAGCAGTTTGCTAAATGGGATCCCCTCACCTGGCAGGTCAATATTCCCAGTTTTTTCCTTACAGCTTTCCGTTTCCTTCTGTCCCTGTGCCTGGCACCTCACAGGCAATGCTGCCTCTACGCTGTTCTGATTCTAAAATCTTCTTGTCCTGGTTCTAAAATCAACACAGAACAACTGGAAGGTTCTGAGTAGATAAACAGGCTGCTAATGGAATTTTTGATGAAATGCCTCATCTTTTTCCAAGGGCAGGTTAGTGCAGGAAGGGGAAACTGTTCCTTTAATGAGCAAAACAGTTGTTGGGTTTTTTTCCTCGGGTTTTTTTTCTTTTTAAACTCACATTCTTGGTCTCTCTACAACAAATATTTGACACTCTGAAAGGTGATTTTGGGGTTCAGCATTTCTAGCTGAAAACATATCACAATTTAAGCTTTAAACCTTGGAAAAATGAATTGGGAAGAGCTTCGTGGAAAAGCTTTAGCTGTGCCACAGCTCACTGCCTGCAGGGTTTTGCTGTTCAGAGCATATCTGAGCTTGAAAATAAGGCAGAATCCTTCTAAATTTGCAGCACCTTGGCAGGGGTTTGGATCAAGGGAAGGGCTGACAGGAGATTTCTTGGATTTGTCCGTGCCTTTGCAGCAAGAAAGGAGGAAATTCAGGTTCAGGAGGAAAGAGATTGATGGGGAGGGGGAAAGGAAGGAATGATTTAATGGAAAGATGGGAAGAAGAGGAGGAAAGCTGAAGGACTTGGGCAGAGAGCAGGAATGGAGCTGAAGGAGGAGCCTTGGTGTGTGCCTGGATGGCTTTGGAAGAGGAGGAGGAGGATGAAGGCAGCTGGAGAAACGGAACAGATTGGGAAAAGACGGTGTTATCCTGCTTTTGTAGGGACCTGCTTGACCTGTCTGCCTCCCAGAGGTGGGATTTTGGAGGGTTCTTCCCCTTCCTGGATATTTGCCACCCCCCATGTCCAGGTCCGGGTGCAGGTGTGGCTGGCACAGCCTGGGATAGGGACGTTGCACCTGGGATGAGCCACCCAGGCACTTCCTGAGAAGCGCCCCGGAAAATTCAGCTTCCTGTCCCAAAGCCACAGGAAGTTGCACCAAACCAATGTTGTTGTGTTTCTGTAGCTCGGCAACTCCGCGGCTGGGAAACGCTGCAGTGGGTTCCTCTCTTCATGGCAAATTCACACCAGTAAAGGGCTGGGTCTTCCACAGGACTTGCAGAATTCCCAGGATTTTCCTCCCCCTCAGCACATGGCTCCTGACCTTATCTCTGGTGTTCCCCAATTAATTCCCTTGTCTATGTTTAGAACCATGGAATATCCTGAGCTGGAAGGGACCCACAAGGATCATCAAGTCCAACTCCTGGCCCTGCACAGGACCTCCCAAAATCCCACCCTGTGTTTGGGGGGATTCTTTTCCATGGATGAGAGCATTGTCCAAATGCTCCTTGAGCTCTGGCAGCCTTGAGGCCATGACTATTCCGTGGGGAGCTGTTCCAGTGCCTGACCACCGAGGATGGATGTCCTGCATCCCTTCTTGTGCTGGGATGACGTAGGCTTTGTCCCACTTCTCCTGGGAATTTCACTTCCCTGTTCCTTTCATTATCTCCTACAAACAGCACTAAGACTTCAGGGCGAGCAGCTGTTAAATCCCTGCCCCATTTGCTGGTTTTCCAGCTGAAATCCAGTTTTCTGCTGTGCTTCCAGACCAGTTCTGGCTCCACATCACATTCCAGGGCTGAGACACGTGGAACGGAGGAAGAGAGGAACAGACAAGTAACTGCTTGTGAAAATCAGGTGGCATCAGGAGCAAGGGTGCTGTGGCAGAGAGCCGAGCATTTCAGCAGGGACTTGTTCCAAAAACTCCCCTTCCTGCTGTTTCCTGCATCACTGGGCACTTTCCCTTGTGCAGGCAGAGATCCTGCCTGTCGGAGCACTGCCCTGGCAGGCTGGAGGTGGTGGGAGAGGAGAGGGGGTGGAGGATAACACTAATCCAAACAATCTCTCCTGGAATTGTTGTGTTTTCCATGTTTTCTTCCTTTTTTTTTTTTAAAGAACACTTGACTAGCTCCTGGTCCAAGCTGTTGATGTGGAAATGCTCAGTGCCTTTCCCAGCACCGTCTGATAAAGCCCTCTGGAGCCACCCTGGGTTTTGTGGAATATTGCGAACATTTCTTTTTTTAACTCGCCTTTTTGCAACTTCCCATTTGTCTTTCCCTCTGAGGGCAGCAATGGCTCTGTGGCTCCCAGCTCCTGCCTCCAGCCAGAGCCATGGAGAGGCATTTGGGACCTCTGTGCACAACTGGGGAAGGGAACTTAAATCCCATCTGATTCCACTGAGCAGGGACACCTTCCACTATCCCAGGTTGTTCCCAGCCCTGTCCAACCCAGCCTTGGACACTCCCAGGGATCCAGGGACAGCCACAGCTGCTCTGGGCACCCTGTGCCAGGGCCTCCCCACCCTCCCAGGGAACAATTCCTTCCCAATATCCCATCCATCCCTGCCCTCTGGCAGTGGAAGCCATTCCCTGTGTCCTGTCCCTCCATCCCTTGTCCCCAGTCCCTCTCCAGCTCTCCTGGAGCCCCTTTAGGCACTGCAAGGGGCTCTGAGGTCTCCATCCCTGGAGCCTTCTCCTCTCCAGGCTGAGTGTTCCCAGCTTTCTCAGCCTGGCCTCAGAGCAGAGGGGTTCCAGAATTATGGAATCCCAGGATTAAGGGACCTTAAAGCCCATCCCATTCCACCCCCTGCCATGACAGGGACACCTTCCAATATCCCAGGGTGCTCTAAGCCCTATCCAGCCTGGCCTTGGACACTTCCAGGGATGGGGCAGTCACAGCTGCTCTGGGTGTTCCATTCCAGGGCTCCACCACACTCACAGGGAGGAATTCCTTCCCAATATCCCATCTAAACCCCTGTTTGGGGTGCAGCAGGGTGTAATGTGAAGGATATTTCCATTTCACACATCTCCAGATTTTCGAGATACTTGGAAATGTCACCAAGCACATAATGCTTTGAAGTGTTCTCGTTCCTAGTTTTGATACTTTTCCCAGATTTCAGGCAGATCCCAGCCTGTGGAAGCTGTAGGTAATTATCTGCACTCTCATGGGCAATTAGCACAGTTCCTGATCAACCTTTCTCTAGTTCTGCAGGTCTCCTCGTGTTCCCAAATGCCAGTTCTGGCCTGAATTCCTCGACATGATGCTGGATAAAACCTAGATTATTTCTAAGTGGGGTTTTTCCTTCCCCTCCTTTTCTCCCCTCCTTTTTTTCCCCTCCTCCTTTTTCCCCCTCGTCTTTTATCCCTCCCCTCCTCTTCCACCCCCTTTTTTCCCCCCTCGTTTCCCCTCTTCCTCTTTTTCCCCTCCTCCTCTCCCTCCCTCCCCCCTTAAACACTTTCAGAGCCATTTGTGGCTTTGAAATCCTTCTTCCCAGCACCAAAAGGAGTGACTGGTAAAGGAAATCACCATTCCAAGGTTGCTGTGAGCAGGACGAGGTGGGGAGGAGCTCTGTTATCTTTCTTGTCCCTTTCCCAGCATCCCTGTCCTGCCCTCGGTGCTTCCTAGAGCTGCCTGGGTGTGAGATGAGACACGGCTGGAGCTGGCACGTTTCCTGGTCAGCCTGGAATTCCCAATACAGCGTGGTCAGGGAGCTGGGAATGTACAGCCTGGAGAAGAGAAGGCTCCAGGGAGACCTTAGAGCTCCTTCAAGTACCTAAAGCTGGAGAGGGGCTTTGGACAAGGGGCTGGAGTGACATGACACAGGGAATGGCTTCCCACTGCCAGAGGGCAGGGATAGATGGGATATTGAGGATAAATCCTTACCTCTGAGGGTGGGGAGGCCCTGGCAGAGGGTGCCCAGAGAAGCTGTGGCTGCCCCTGGATCCCTGGAAGTGTCCAACGCCAGGCTGGACAGGGCTTGGAGCAGCCTGGGATTGTGAAAAGGTGCCCTGCCTGTGGCAGGGGGTGCAATGAGATGAGCTTTAAGGTCCCTTCCCACCCAAACCATCCTGCAATTCTGGGATTCGATGATCTCTGCACACACAGAATGTCCCAGGAACGCTTGGAGAGCCAGCAGGACGCACGAGTGACACTGTAGGTTTGATCAGCACTCTTTTGTACTTAGGGCCTCATTTTAAGCATGAAAAAAGAAGGAAAACAAACGCAGAGTGGCTTTTTGGAAGCTTGTGGTGTTGAAGGATGAGGAATAGCTGGCTCTGTACACACAGGGATCCAAGGGGGGGGAAGGAGGGATGCAGCCTCAGCGTATGGAGGTGAAGGAGGTGGTGGGGAGGGATTGGAGGTGCGTGGGATGAGGAGAGGCACAGCAAGGTCTGTTTGTTCTCAGAGCTGTTTGGGAGGGGTGTCTCTGCCCAGGAGCTGGACTGTGGCAGCTGGGGCCAGGAGCCACTGGGAACAAGGAGGTTCAGACTGTGCTTTTCCAGCTTTTTGGGGTGTCTTTTTCAAGTTCCACTTAATCTGAAATACACATGGCACTAGCTGGCCTCCGCAGCCTGGATTTTTGGGAGGGCACAGCTGCTTCCTCTGCCCACACTTGGCAGGGCTGCCAGGGTTTCCCAGAAATCCCCTTTGCTGGGTTTTCCAACCGCTTGTGTTTCCATGGGATTTGCCCTTTAGGTCTCCCTGGAATTAGTCTGGCAAAGTTTATTGTTTCAGGCAGCCCCACTGGATCTGATACACCTCATTCCCTGACTGAGTTTGTTTGGTGGGAGTTTGCCAGCTCCATTCACTCCTTCCTGGCTGCTCCCAAAGCCTTAATTAGGAATTATACCCCTTTCAGTGCCCGAACTTCCAACTGGCTGTTGGGAGCAGGTGCTTTGTAGCTTCAGCTTGGGCTGGGCAGTGCTGGGATAAGAGCTGGACTCTATCTTAAAGGTCTTTTCCAACCCAAATGATTCCACAATTGATCACATCAGTGGTGTGACCTGTGTCAAAGCCAGACTTTGAGGAGCTGCTGGGTCAGTTCTTGGCATTCCCATTGGCTTTTGATCCCTTGTGTCTCAGCTCAACTTACACTGGTAGGAGAGAGAGAGGAAAAAAAATCTGGGCATGTTACCTCCTCAGCAGAAATGTTCCTTGGTAGAAGCTGAGGAAGGTAAATACCTCCCAATTTGTGTTTTACTAAACTGAAACTAAAGCCGGGCCCAAGCCTGGTCACAGAGCAGCTCACAAACCTGCCATCCCTTTGGAGCTGAGAGAGGGATGAGAGGACTGGCTCTTCCTGGACTAAATCCACTCTTAGGTCCCAGCTCTGTGGGAAAAGCCCCGTGGCACTGGGCAGGTCCTGGCAGATCATTGGGATCCGGGGTTTGGAAACAGGGCAGGGCTCTGCAAGTCCTGGCTGGGGGGATGCTGGAGCTGGAGGAGGGATGTGTTGCTGGGGTTCCTGGCACAACTTGCAGGCACACGGGAAAAAGTGATTCCTGGCTGACAATGGGTCTGTGATAATAATGTGTGATTTGGGAGGGTTTATTACACCCATCAGAGCCCTCGTGCCCCTGAATCCTCCCGGTGACACGGGGCTGTGGTGACTAAAACCCACTTCTGAGAAAGAATGAGGCCTGTGCCAAGCCAGCAGAGCTGTAGGATCCGTGTAGTCTTTGTGAAAGCAGGAGCCTGAGCCTGGAGGGAAGATGAGCTCAGAGGTGTTGCTGGCTGGAGTGGGATTTCTGATCCCACTGGGAATCTCTGTACCTTGTGCCCGTGTGCCTGAGAGCTGAACTCCGAAAGGAATGTGCTGGGGCTGGAATTAGTTGGGGTCTTGATGGGAAAATTGCTGCAAGGATGTGGCTTCCTCTGGGGCTGTATCCTCAGAGAGTGTTGTGTCAGCTTGTTGGGGAAGGAGGTGACTGGATCTGCCTGGTTTGGGATGGTTTTTAAGGCTTCATCCCTCCCTCCCGGCTCCTTTGACGCATCCCTGCTCTTTAACAGCAAACCCTTGGATTTATTGCCTTGTGCTTTGAAGCGAGAGACCTTGACTGTGGATTGCCCTGGGAGATCCAGCCCTGGCATGGCTCTGCATTCCCTCCCTGCCCTCCCCAGCCAGCTCAGCTCCACCAGCACCACCTCCAAGGTCATCCAGGGAGGGGTTAAAATCCCAAAACCCCCAAAACATCCCTCAGGACAGCCCCAGGGGGTTGTTTGCTTCGAGGGCTGTGCTGCGTGAGGGAGATAAATAAATTCTGCGCTTTGTTCTGCAGTTTATAAAAGATTCATGGTGAGGCAGCTGACTAAAAAAAGCCTCTTGTGTTGTCTCTTCTGCTTTAGTTACCTAAATGACTTGGATAGAATATCCCAGCCGACCTACATTCCGACTCAGCAGGATGTGCTGCGGACCAGAGTGAAAACTACAGGAATCGTGGAGACTCACTTCACCTTCAAGGACCTGTATTTCAAGTGAGTGAGGGCTCAGCCCGTGCCCTGCGCTGGGGGCACGTCCCACACTTGCTCCTGGTTTAACTGTCCTCCTTCCCTCCGTTATCCCTCTCCGCTCACTGGAGAGACCGGTTTGACTTTGATTTGCCTTCTGTTCTTTTCAGCTGCTTTTATGTTGGAATCGCAGACACAGGTACTGACTGCTCGTTTCCAGGATCCAATCCCAAAAATAATACTAAAAGGACACTGACTGGAGTTTGAGTTTGAGTTTAACCTTTTCCTCGGAGCGGAGGCACCGAGGCGTGCCCGCGGCCAGGCTGCGGCTCCAGGATGCATGGTGTGCTCCATGTGTTCCTCTGGGAATTGCCAGCCTGTGCCTGGCACTGCAGGGGCTGGGACTCTCCTGTCCCCTCTGCTGATCCAGTCCCTGCCAGGCTGTGGATCCAGCCTGCTCCTGGCAGTGTCCCTTTACATGTCACTAACGAGCTTCCTCTAACCTCAGAGCGGCTCCCGCTGCCTCCACGTGCTGAGGCTGCATCCCTCGTTCCTCACCTTGGATCCCTGTAGCTCCCCTTCCTGCTGCTTAGGAATTCCTTGCTTCAGATCCCACGTGTGCTCCTGACAAACAGCTGGAGCCCCACGGCATTCCCGTGCCGGAGGGTGGGTGTAGGACAGTGCAGTGCCTGTGGCTCAGCCCCATTCCCTCTGTCTGTGCCAATGGTTTGGAGTCTTTCCTGCTCACGTTCCTAAAAAGCGTTTGTTGGCTTATTTATAAATGGGGTGTGAAACACTCTGATGGAGTTGCAGCAAAATTCAAGTGGTGCTTCTAAAATCCAAGGGTTTTAACAGGATCCCAGACTGGTTTGGATTGGAAGGGACCTTAAATCCCATCCTGTCCCACCCCCCTGCCATGGGCAGGGACACCTTCCACTATCCCAGGTTGCTCCAACCCCCGTCCAGCCTGGCCTTGGACACTTCCAGGGATGGGGCAGCCACAGCTTCTGTGGACAACCTGTGCCAGGGTGTCCCCACCCTCACAGGGAAGAATTCCTTCCCAATATTCCATCCATCCCTGCCCTCTGGCAGTGGGAAGCCATTCCTTATGTCCTGTCCTTCCAGGCCCTTGTCCCAAGTCCCTCTCCAGCTCTCCTGGAGCCCATTTAGGCACTGGAAAGGACTCTCAGGTCTCTCTGGAGCCTTCGCCTTCCCAGCTCTCCCAGCCTGGCTCCAGAGCAGAGAGGCTCCAGTCCTTGGAGCATCTCCATGGTCTCCTCTGGAGAAGGAAACTTCTGCACTGTTTTTGGGAGAACAGCATTTTGGCTTCTGAACTGTGCAATTTAAGAACATTTTTAACAAAAATGCCAAAATACTCGGCATCATCGATTTATTTACCCAGCTTCTGGTCCATCCAGGGAATAACTCGTCTGCCCGTGGTGATGGATCAGGATTAGCATCTCCAGCGTGTTCCTTTAATCATCTCCACCCTCCTTCCCGATCCTGCCCGGAGCCATCGATCATGTGCAGGGCCCCAGACACACGAGGTGCTGTCCTGGAGGGATTTGCTCCACAGAGGGACGCATTAATCCATGGGAAACCCTGGTGCTGCCAGCTCTGCCTTGATATTCCGTCTCAGACATTAATAACGGGATGGGGAAGCTGCAGTGACTGGAATTGGGATGAGCTGAGTTGTCAGGGATGCTCTTCCTTCATGGATCTCTCTGTGCTAATGGCAAATGATTCAAGCCATGTAAATATCCTGGATCCTCACAGAGATTTCCATCTTTCCTTCTAGACCAGAGGGTTAAATAGGAGATGGGAGTTAGTCTGGTATCATTAAATCCCCCCCTGGACAGCTGCTTGTCTGCTCTGGGAAGAAATCAATATCTATGACTTAATAACTCAGATATTAACTTGATTTAATTAAATCCCAATCCTGGGCTCTCATCAAAATATTTGGATGAGCAGGGGGCTGGAACTACCTGTGACACAAATTCCTATTTAATTAGAAATTAATTCAATTTCTACATAAATTCCATAAGCAACTGCACAGCCTTTAACCTCCAGTACCTCAGATTATTTTTTAATACATGAAATTATTTCTTAACCCCATTAATTTCTTCCTGGGTCCCAGCAGGAGCTTTGCAGGTAGCGTGTTCCCGATAATCCATTTCCCTGCAAGCGCAGTGAGAAGGTGTTTGGAGTCCAGTCAAGCAAATGGGTTGTTGCTAAGGAAATAGGAGAGAGAACAAAATCAGCAGAGCTCTGGATGGTGACTTCCAGCTCTTCCTGCTGAAAACCACAGTCATGGAATGGTTTGGCATGGGAGGGATATTAAATCTCATCCAGGGACA
Organism: Pachycephala philippinensis; assembly: GCA_013397055.1. NCBI lineage: Eukaryota > Metazoa > Chordata > Aves > Passeriformes > Pachycephala > Pachycephala philippinensis. The sequence continues at coordinate 14,784 of VWZT01011432.1, read as the reverse complement.
CCTGGAACCAGACAGGCAGGGACACCTTCCACCAGCCCAGGTTGCTGCAAGCTCTATCCGCCCTGGCTTGAAAGGAAATAGAGAATTCTGATTTAAAATCCCCTCTCCCAAGATGGGAATTTTAAAACCCCCTCTCCCGAGGGAAGCTCCCGAAACCCTTCGTGTTCCCAACCCGCTGCTCAGCCTCCCCCATCCTTGGGAACGCCCCGGGGGCCTGGCAGGAGGGGTGTGCCCAGCCCCTGAGCCGCTTCTCCCGCCTCTCCCAGGATGTTCGACGTGGGAGGGCAGCGCTCAGAGCGGAAGAAGTGGATCCACTGCTTCGAGGGGGTGACAGCCATCATTTTCTGCGTGGCCCTGAGTGACTACGACCTCGTGCTGGCTGAGGACGAGGAGATGGTGCGTGCCGTGGGATTTATTCTGCATGGAAGGGAGCTGGGAGCATCCATCCTGCGCCAGGCTGGGATGTTCCTGGCGTACTCCTCCGTTAAATTGTCTGAGAGCTGCAAGGACAAGCACTCCTTGGATCAGCTGGTGGAATCTTGCCCCACAAAGTGATAAACACAACCCATCAATGAGGTTTTCCACCTTCCTGGTTGCTGGGAGGTGCCTGGAGTTGTTCTCATGGCTCGTTCCCTGTGTGTGAGTCACTCTGGGAAGGAACAGGAGGAGGTGACCTGTCTCCCTGTGCTCCTCCTGGGGCAATTGCAGTGAGGATGTGACAGTGACACCCCAATTTTGAGTCTGGCCTGTGCAGCAGAGCCTCTGTCCCCATCCCACCATTCCCTAATATCTCTCCTGTTGGATTTCCTTTTCCAGAACCGGATGCATGAGAGCATGAAACTCTTTGACAGCATCTGTAACAACAAATGGTTCACAGACACCTCCATCATCCTCTTCCTGAACAAGAAAGACCTGTTTGAGGAGAAGATTAAGAAGAGCCCGCTAACGATCTGCTACCCGGAGTACACAGGTAGGCTGGGATCCTTGGGATCATGGGATCATCTGTGTCACCGGCCGAAATGAGTGAGTCAGAGCCTTACACAACCTGGAATCAGTTCCAAACTTTTCCCCCAATTCCTGCCCTGTGTCCCCTGGACAGCGTCTCTGGCCTGTTCCCTTGGCTGGTAGCTCGTTTTCTTGGAAGAGCTGTGGTTGGGGACAACCCTTGTCCTTCCCTGGAATATGAACCCCAAAGTGTTGCTCTCCAGCAAATCAAGGTCACTCCTCCTTTTCCACACCTTACTGGGACAATATATCTGTTTAAATTCAGTTTTAGAGGCTGTGGAACTTAACCACGTCCTGCTCTGGCTCCTGTCCACCCTGTAGTGTCCGTGTTTGGCACGGATTGTTCCGGAGCCCATCCCTGCTGTGCTTCCACACAGGTGGAAGGCTTTGCCTGGGCACTGCTTGAGGCATTTACATGTTTAAAAAATCCTTCAAATCTCTTCAAACCTGTTGATTTCTGTGATTCCCAGAGAAGCTGTGGATTCCCTGTCCCTGGAAGTGCTCCAGGCCAGGCTGGACAAGCAACCTGGTGTAGTGCAGGGTGTCCCTATTCATGGCAGGACGTGGAATGAGATGGGATTGAAGGTGATTCCCATGATCTGTCACTCCTTTGTGGAGCGTGGCTGTCCCAGCACACGGCAATCCCTGGATCCCATGTCCAAGGTCACTGCCCAGGAGCTGGGAATAGACCTCAGGTCTCCCAGAAGGAGTTAATGGTGGATTTGGATTTGTAGCTGGATAAGGCAGATGGTTGCAAGCAGCTTAATAGGGACTTAAAAGCTCCTGTGAGCCGGTGGGCAAAGCCAGGGATCTTCTCCTTTCCAGGCTCCAACACGTACGAGGAGGCGGCCGCCTACATCCAGTGCCAGTTCGAGGATCTGAACCGGAGGAAGGACACCAAGGAGATCTACACCCACTTCACCTGCGCCACCGACACCAAGAACGTGCAGTTCGTCTTCGACGCCGTCACCGACGTCATCATCAAAAACAACCTCAAGGAGTGTGGGCTCTACTGAGAGGTAAATGCAGCTCCGGGTGTCCCGCTGGGAACGGCTCTCTCTGCTCCCTTCTACATTCCTGGTTTCCTTCCCAGTGGTTCTGCCTGGTGAGCCCTAGCCTCCTGCTGCCTCGTGGGGACAGCGACGAGCATGACCCGGGAGCAGGGAACACGTGGAATCCTGGAGTTCTTTAGCACAATCTTCTGTCTTAGGGACCTTCTATTGCTGTGGGATGTGGAATTAGGGCACAGTGAAGCCACGTAGTGGGAGTAGATCCTCCTGGCATCGTTGGACGGCGTGATCTCCGGGGTGTGCCGTGGATTCCAGCTGGATTCCAGACCTTGGATATGTAGCTTTCTCTCTTCCTTCGGTTAACAAGCCACCACTAGTCTGTTTTTAAGGTTATTTTTTTTTTCCATTGAGAAAACTATAACTTTACTAAACTTTATTTCTTTATTTGCAAACCTTGTTTTAAAAATAATAATAATTAAAAAAAAGCAACAAAAAAAAATCACTTAACTATGCACATGTGAGCAGATCCTGCAGAAAATATTCCTCTTAGCAGGAATTCCTTGTTTTTAACACTTGCTATGGCCAGGATTTAATATTTCTGCAGCTACTAAGGGATCCTTAGAGCTTCGGCTTTTTTTCCATGTGTGATTTGTTACCATCCTGCTCCCCCCCAGGCTTTGGGAAAGGCTCCTGCGGCAGAAGGAGGGTTTAGGTTCTGTTTGGGGGTTTGAGCCCAGTTTTATGCCAGTATTGGAAGGGATTTGTGCTCAGCATAATCCTAGCTCAGTGGGGAGAGGAGCTGAGCCCTCACTGGGGGAAAACTGCTGCTCCCAAGCTCCCAAAGCACTGATCCCTGTGCATTTTTTGGGATGAAAACGGTGGATTATTCTGTGCTGCCTTTCCCGTGGCCCTCCCTGCCCAGCCCTGTCCTGAGCATGCCTTTACTTTGTCTGTGTGGTGCCAAATCCCCGTTTCCCTCTAGTGCCATCCCTAACCAGTCCTACATTCCTTTGCTGATCCATGATTGCATCCAGACTCTTCCCAGTTTGTCATGTGTACAGTTGGATCTGTTAGACTTGTTGGCAGTATTAAAATGGTGAGTAAAGATTGTAGCCTTTTCTCCACTTTATTCTTCCTTTTTCCAGGAGTGTTCCCAGCTTTTGTGCTTTGCTGGAGAAGGAAAGGAGGAGCTTTGATGGGAATGGGGTGGAATTACCTGGACAGGGAGGTTCCTGGTGCTTTATCACCCACCACTGTTGGTGTTGTGCTGCTCCCAAAGATTTGGGCTGTGCTGGCACAACTGGAACATCCCAGGAATCCCGTTGCCCGTGGGATTATTGGCAGATGGATAATTACTGCTCATTTATAGCCCAAATCTCACTGGCTGCTGTGAACCCGATGGGAATTCTGCTCTGGGTGCTTCTGCGGGATGGAGGTGGGACTGTTCTGGGGACACTTGCTTAGAAATCCAGGATAAATTGCTCAGGGAGGCTCCTGAGTGCTGGCAGGGGGAGCCCTGAAGGAGATTCCCTGTTTTGGAATCTTTTCCAAGCTCTCTGGAGCTGTGTCTTCTTGACAATTCCCTTCCAGCCATCCTACCTGGGATAACTCATCCTTTCAACTCATCCAGGAGCTTCATTTCATCCAGGGGCTCTGGCCAGGAAGTTTTCTGGGATGGTGACCCCCATCCCACCTCCCCCAGGAGCCCAGCAGTGGCCATGGGGTGATCCAGGTGAGATCCAGAGATCCATACACCCCCAGAATGGCTGCAAAGCTTGTGAAATATCCTTTGATCCAAACTCTGGGACACAGGAATGGAGCAAAGTGGAAGTGGGAGAAAAGAAGAACGTGCACATCATGCGTATTCCTTTATTGTGTTTTCCTACAGTTAAATGAAGCTGGATGGGAGATCTGTGCAGGAAACAGGGAGAGGATGGATACAGGGCTCATCTATGGATTATTTACAAACAGACAGAGCAAATGCAGCTCTAAGTAGCAGAACGAAAATCTTTCAAGTAACCATTTCCTCTTTATCCAGCCCATTCCTGGGCTGGAGTTTTGGGATTCCCTTCCACAGCCCCTCCTGCCTGAGAAATTCCCTCCATGTAGGGCCCAAAACAACCCCACAAACCCCTGATTTCTCCTGCCTGAGGGCTGAGGTTTGTTCCCAGGAAAGACTGAGGTTGGTTCCCAGGAGCAATTCAGAGGTAACTCAGCCTCCACCTTCCCCAGAAATTCCAGCCTGGATTAATCCAGCTTTGATCCAAGGGCAGGAATGGGCTGCAGAGGGATGGGCAAGGGGGCAATGTCTACCCTACCTCCCAAATTCCCTTAATATTCCTATTCCTGGCTGTGCTCTCTGGTGTCAAACCTCCTGTAAAACGCTGAGAACAGGGGTTCGTCCTTGGAAAAAAAAGAGGAAATGGCCATGAAAGGGAGCAGGAAGTTGAGCTTCAGCCCCTTCCTAGTTTGGGTTTGGAAGGAGGCGGATTTGGGCCGGTCATAGAAAAAGTGGGAGCGAGTGACGTGTGGTGGGGGTTGGTTCTTCCTTTGGCTCTGCTCAGCAGAACGGTGAGACGGGAATGTTTTCTTCTTCTGGGAGGGAGGGAGAGAGAACAGGGAGTTAAATACACCCAGGGAAGGGCTTGGAGGAGCAATTCTATGGAAACAAGGGAAAAACTCAGGTGGGCTTCAGGGACTTGTGTCACCTCATCCCTTTGCCTTCCTCCGTGGAGATGAGGATGGAGCATCCCCCACCCTTTCCCTTCATCCCTGTGGTGATAAGGATGGAGCATCACCCCCCACCCCCCTTTCCAAGTGTCACCTTCTGGTGCCTCCTGCCTGCAGGGAACCAGCTTGAGGATTTTTTAGTTGGTTTTTTGGGTTTTTTTAACCTTTTTCCTGCTTTTCTGTTACTATTCAAGGATAAGGGAAGCACCAGAGGTTCCCTGTAAAGGAAAGTGTCAGAGCCAGTGGCTGGGAGCTGCTTGGAAAGGGGAGAGAGAGGATGGAATTCGTGCTGCTGCTCAGACTAGCGCAAGAATTAGGATGATAAACCCTAATTAGGGTGATAAACTCTAATTAAAGTTTTAGGATGAGCTAAAAGGCTGGGAGCAGCAGAGTGTGCCTTGGGATATTCCCATCCGCTGAGGCTGGGCAGGCGGAATTGCAACAGGAGAGAAATGAAATTATTCCCTTTAGCTCAGGTGGAGGATTTGGGCTGGAATCTGTTCTTTTCATCACTCCATGTGCAAGGACAGGAATTGTCCATCTGAGCCCACCCCAGTGTGGGATGGGACTGAATCCCATGGGAGCTCAGCACAGGGATGTGACCCCGTCCCTGGGCTAATGGGACCCCAGACCTCCCCCTCCTCACTGCTCCCAGTCCATCCTTCCCTCCCCTGCTCCTAGGATTTCCAGGATTTGATGGCAAAACCAGGGGGACCTACATCCCACCCCCCATAAAGCAGGATGGAGCCAGCTCTGGTCACCCTCAGCCCCCTCCCAGCCCCTTTTTTTTTGGGATGCAGCCAGCTCTGTTCATCCTCATCCCTCTCCTCATCCCCAGCTCTTTTTTTTGGGATGGAGCTGACTGCTCATCCTTATCTCCAGCTCCTTCCGCAGCCTTTTTTTCAGGGAGGATGGAGCTGGCTCTGCTCTTCTTCATTCCCTTCTCCCTTCCCCAGCCCTTTTTTTTGGGATGGAGCTGGTTCTGATCATTCCCCTCCTCTTCCTTCTTCCCCATCCCTTTTTTGGGGATGGAGCCAACTCTGCTCTTCCTCATCCCCATCCTCCTTTCCCAGCCCTTTATGGGAGGGATCCAGCTCTGATCATTTTCATATCCCTCCTCTTCCCCAGCCCTTTTTTTTGAATGGAGCTGACTCTGCTCTTCCTTCTCCCCTTCCCCAGCTTTTTCTGGGATGGAGCCAACTCTGATCATTCTCATCCCAGTCCCCTTCCCCAGCCCTTCATGGGAGGGATCCAGCTCTGATCATCTTTATCCTCCTCCCCTTTCCCAGCCATTTTTGGGATGGAGCTGGCTCTGCTCATCCTCATCCCCCTCCCCTTCCCCAGCCCTTTTTCTAGGATGGAGCCAGCTCTGCTCATCCTCATCCTCATTCCCTTCCCCAGCCCTTTTGTGGGATGGAGCCAGCTCTGCTCATCCTCATCCCCTTCCCCAGCCCTTTTCGGGATGGAGCCAGCTCTGCTCATCCTCATCCCCTTCCCCAGCCCTTTTTGGGATGGAGCCAGCTCTGACCACCCTCCTCCCCTCTCCTGTCCCTCTTTTCTGGCTCCAGCCTCCCTCCCGTACCTGCTGGTGCTCAGAAGAGGCCGCAGTCCTTGAGGTTCTCTTTGATGATCACGTCTGTGACGGCGTCGAAGACGAACTTGACGTTCTGCGTGTCTGTGGCACAGGTCATGTGGCTGTAGATCTCCTTCACGTCCTTCCGCATGTTGAGGTCCAGGAACTGGGTCTTGATGTAATTCCCTGCATCCTCGAACGTGTTGGGGCCTGCGGAGGGAGGGAATGCTGCCACGCTGCTCCCGTGGGGGAGCGTCAGAGGAGGAGAAGGGTTGGGAGCCGACCATGCGTAGCACAAAACTCCTTTTTACCCCATTTTCTTCTTCCAAACCCCTCCCCGAGGCCACATCTGTCCTGTCCTCAGCTCTGGCCTCCAAGGATTTGACTCACCACCCCACAGAGCAGGATGGAGCTGGTTCATCCTCATCCCCTTCCCTTCCGCAGCCTTTTTTCTGAGATGGAGCCAGCTCTTATCCTCCTCATCCTCATCCCATTCCCCAGCCCTATTTGGGATGGAGCTGACTCTGGTCATCCCTTTCCCCTTTCCTTTTTTTGGGATAAAACCAGCTCTGATCCTCCTCATCCTCATCCCCTTCCCCAGCCTTTTTCTAGGATAGAGCCAAGTCTCATCTCTCTCCCCTTCCCCAGCCTTTTATCGGGATAGAGCCAATTCTCATCATCCTCATCTCCCCTTCCCCAGCCCTATCACAGCATATCCCAAAACCCAGTCTGTGCTGGGACCACACAACTCTGCAGCCCCTGGTTTGGGGGGTCTCGAGGAGGAGGGGTAAGGCCAGGAAAGTCTGGACTCACCATCATACTCCGGGAAGCAGATGCTGAGATGGACTTTCTTGATCTTTTCCTCAAAAAGGTCCTTCTTGTTGAGGAAGAGGATGATGGAGGTGGCGGCAAAGAACTTGTGGTTGCATATACTGTTGAATAGGTGCAGGGATTCGTGCATCCGGTTCTGCAGGGAAGCAGGTCGTCATGGACTGACACCCTCTTTGGGCCACTGCAGCCCGCCCCCAGGCCCCCATTCCCAAAAAAAGAGCTTTTCCCTGTTTGCCACAGCAGCAGCTGGTTCTGCTGCCTGCCCAGTCCCTCCTGCCCACCCACAATCACAGATAAATCCAGGTGATGCTCAGGGTGGGGAGTGGCTCCGGTCCCTCCTGGGCTTGTCAGAAATGAAGGATTGTGGTGATTTCACTGGGAAAATGATCCCTGGAAACCTCGCAGCCTGCGAGGAAGGTGCTCGGTGAGCAGCACCATTGCAGCCATCAGGGGCATGCTCCTGTTGGACCGTGGCTTCTGGCCGTTATCCACAGCCTCGGAAAGGAGCTGGGAAAAGGAAAAGCTCCGGTTTTAGAGCAGATGTTGAGTTCTTCGTTTGCTGCTGGGTCATCCTGAGGGCATGAGGATCCATCCGGGCAGAGCCAAGTCCAGTGGGAGATTTTTCTTTATATAAGGGGGATTCCTCCGTCTGTGGGCAGCAGGTGCATTCTCAGGGATGGTTTTCCCTCATCCAGCTTCCCATCACAGCAGCTCTTCTGTCTGCAGAGCACCAGCTCTGCCCAAATCCTGCCCTGTCCTGCACTGGGTGAGCATTCCAGCCTCTCCCAGGGGCTCCCATGGGAAGGGTGCTCTCCTTCCACACGTGGCTGAGGAAGGGCTGTGAGCTCATGGCAGGGCCCAGGGATGGCACATCCTGATCCTAACCCTGACCCAGCTTCAGGAGAAGGTATTTGGATCCCAAGGAGCAGCTGTGGGACCATGGGAGGCAATGCCAGGGAAGAAGCCGGTCCTGCTGTCCTCATCTTCACCCCTTATCTCATTTCTTCAAAGAAAAACCCATTACGGGGCTTCCGTGTTCCTCCTCTCCGCATCTGTGCCCTCTGAGCTGCATTCTCAGGGCTCTGCTGGTGCATCCCTCACTGGACACGCTTTGGATCACGTCCTTGTGCCCCCACAGTGGGAGGGTGGGAGCTGTCCCTCCCTACCACCTCTGCTCCCCTCAGAGGGCACAGCGAGGCACGAGGCGCCTCAGGAGCAGATTTTCCTTCATCCCAGCCACTTCCTGGCTCTTCCTGCCCTTCCCTTTGGCTTTGCTCCAGCTGACTGGCTGTGTGGCCATTCTCTGGTGGCTCTCAGGATGTGCTCAGGAGCACTTGGGGGTTTCCTCGTGGGCAGACCCAGGGATTCATGACCCCGAGGAAGCTCAAACACCTTTACCGGGCACAACTGGGTGGGAACCAGCTCCATCCCGCATCTCCCACACCTTTCCTGGATCACCCAGAGCAGCTGAGAGCGCAGTGTTGTTCCTCCCTCCCCACAGCCCCCTCGGAGCTCCCTGTTCCTCTCCCCCTTGGCTCCCCGTGCCTCCAGGACCCCGACCCACCACTTCGTCGTCCTCCACCAGCACCATGTCATAGGCGCTCAGGGCCCCACAGAAGATGATGCAGGTCACCCCCTCGAAGCAGTGGATCCACTTCTTCCGCTCTGAGCGCTGCCCTCCCACGTCGAACATCCTGGGGAGGGGACAGAGATCAGGGGGACACACACACACACCAGGTCCTGACACCCCCCATGTGACGGTCCCACATCCTCATGGGGGGCAGGAATCACCATCCGTGGGAGGGCGTTGGTGGTCCCTCGAGTGTCAGGGTCATCCCAAAATCCCTCCCCACCATCAGGGCTGGGGGCAGTCATGGAGGAGTGGTCATGGAGGTGGGGGAGGCTCCCACCCACCTGAAATTCAGGTCTTTGACAGAGAACTTGGTCTCGATGATCCCTGTGGTCTTCACTCGGGATCGCAACACATCCTGCTCGTTGGGGAGGTAGTTGGGGGCCGTGATCCTGTCCAGCTGGTTCAGGTAACTGGGGGGACAGGAAGGGGCGTGACCTGCTGCCAAGGGGCTGTCCACATCTTCCCCCTCCCCCGGATTTTGGGGGCTGGTTGTGGGACCAAACACTGGGCTTCTGGGGCAGTGACATCCTTGGGGGACACCAAGGGTGGTGGGGCTGCAGGCCAGCGGCACTTTTGGGATGGGGGATGGCACTGGTGGGGTGGACAATGTCACCAGTGGGATGGAGGATGGCACTTTTGGGATGCAGAATGGCACCAGCTGGATGGAGGATGACACTGGTGTGATGGAGGATGGTGCTGGTGTGATGGAGGATGTAGGACAGCACTGACGGCATGGAGGATGGCAGCAGTGGGATGGGGGAATGGCACTGGTGGGATGGAGGATGACACTGGTGGGATGAAGAATGGCAGGCTCGGGATGTTCCCAGGAGCAGGGAGGAGATGGATTTTGCCAGGCTGGGTTGGAACCGGCCATGAGCTGCCGGGGGGTCCCCAGGCCGGTCCCCGTTGTGCCCGCCATGGCCAGTCCCCGTTGTGCCCGCCGTGCCCCCACTCACTACGCGGCTGAGTCGTTGAGCTGATACTCGGCGGCACGGTCGAAACACGCCTGAACCCCCCCATCCTTCCACAGCTTCTTGATGCAGGAGACCAGCTCAGGGGGCATCGTGCCCTCCTCGATGGAGTCAGCCAGGTTGAAGAGCAGCCGGCCTTCATCCTGCCAGAGGGACCTTCGTCACCAACCCTCCTGTGGCCACTGTCCCCCCAGAGCGCCCTCGGGACTGGGGGGACAACATGGGGCCGCTATGGACCCTGGTTCCAGGGGCAGCCCTGGCCCCACGTCAGGGGGTTTGGGGGGCAGGGACACCACCCCGACTGACCGCGCAGGAGGACTCGGCGTAGTCGATGCCCAGCGTAGACATGGCGCGGATGATGGCCAGGATGGACTGGAGGATGTTCCCGTAGATGATGGCCTTGAACTCCATGCACTCCTCCTCCGTGTAACCGTCCTGGTGGATGATCCTGGCGGGCACAGCGGCCTCAGCCCCGAGCCAGGACATCCCCTCTGGGGTGGGAATCACCACCCCCCACTGGGAATCACAGGTGCCACCACCAGCTGCCATGGAGGGGGTGACCAGGGCTCTAGCCACCCCGTGTCCAAGAGCTGGTGGCTCATCCTGGTGGCCTCCCCCTCCCCAATCTGGCTCAGGCCATACTCACTTCATCTGCTTCACGATGGTGCTCTTCCCTGACTCTCCAGCCCCTGGAAAAGGGTGGGACGGACACCTTAGTGCCCATCAGGGCCTGATGCCACAGTGATGAGCACCCCGTGGGGACCAAAGCCACTGTCCCCCACCCATCCCCTGCCTAGACACCCAGCCTGGCCTCTTCCCACCACCGCCATCGTCCCCACACTGCTGTCACTCATTGCACCCTGTGTGGGACCACAGCTGGGGGACCCCCAGGGTGCTGGGACCCTCCTGGGTGCAGGTCTCCCAGGTCCCACACCTCCCGCCCACCGTGGGCAGTGCCGGCGATACCTTTGGGGCCGTAAGCGGCTTAGGGCAGCACAGGAAGCTGCTTAGAATTAGGGTGCTAATCGCCTTGACCCCAGCCCCCCCACCTGGATAAGGCCCCGCTGCTGTCCCCTGCACCGTGGAGTCACCCCCCTGCCCCACAGGGTCACCCCCTGCCCCATGGGGTGCGGAGGGACCCCCAAGGAACCATCCCCTCCTGCCTGAAACCCAACAGCAGGTTTTGGGGTGCTGGTGCCAGAAGCTCCCCAGGCTCTCGCTGACCCCCCTGAGATGTGGCGCATCCCTGGTGGGACCCACTGTCCTGGTCCCTTCTCCTGTCCCCCCGCTGTCCCCTTCGTGCCTGCCATCCCCAAGAGCCAATGCCACCTCCAGCCCTTCCCAGGGATGACCCTGGGGACGTCCAGGTGGTGGGACAACCTCTCCAGGCTGATGGCAGCTTGTCCAAGGGTCACCAGGGACAGGGCAGGAGGAGCCCAGGGGGTCATGGGCTCCCTGACCCCCTCCCCATCCCCATCCCCACATCCCCTCAGCCTCAATGGGGTGGAAACACAGGGACATCTCCTTGGGACATCCCCTCCAGCCTTACCAAGCAGCAGCAACTTGACCGTCTTGGCCTCCTTATCCGCATCCTCCTGGAGCTTCTTCTCCAGCTCCTTGGACCTCTTGGCCATCTCCTTGTCCTCGGCACTGGCCCCGCTCCCCATGTCTTCGTCGTCCCCCTCCTCCAATAACTCCACAAGCTCCTCTAGGTCCCCAGGCTTTTCCAGCTCTTCAGGAAGAGAACATGCACACCTCGGGCACGAGGTGAGCACTGGGATTAAGCAGAAATTTCAAAAAAGACAAGCCAGGTATCCCACACCCTGACGTTGGGGTGCCCCAAGCCGGCAGCACTCCGCGGTGGGTCCTCGCTGCTGGCTGCCCCCCGCTCTCTCCCTTAATTCCCCATGGATAACCTGATTTTTTTTGACCGTGGGATTTGGGGACTTTTTATCTCGCCATGTGACCCAGGAAATCCAATTAGCCCAAGATGGCAAAGATTAGGGCTCAGGGAGAAAAAAAAAGACGGAGCATCTCAGGGAGGTGGGCAGGGGGGCTTTACATAAGGGGGGGCATCAGCATGACACCCCGTGCCCGTGGGGATTGGTCCCCTGGGGTGACTTGGGAGGTGGGGATCATTTTGGGGCTCCCTCATGTCTGTGGGCTGTGATTCCACTTTTGGGGGGCATTGAGGATGGGATCAGTCCCTGGTTGTGTGTCCCCTGCTCCTGGGTGCTCTGAAGCAGCAGCAGGGGACTGGGTGGTGGCAGGGGACTGCGTGGTGACAGGGGGACAGGGTGGTGGCAGGG
>VWZT01011431.1:2295105-2314552 GCA_013397055.1 Pachycephala philippinensis | reverse complement strand
CTGCTCTTTGGGTTCCAACAATCTCAACAAAACTGCTCTAGATCCTGCACACAAGTTATTTATCAAGACCAAATTCTGTTGTACCTTTTTTAAAGCCTAAGTAGAATATACTGCTCAGATAATTGTACTCTCTTTACAGGTCTTTGTTGAGGTTTTTTAGCATGTCATTCCAGATTTCTTTCTTTTTTTTTTTAAACAACTAAATGTATAATTTGCCAGGTTTTTATCTGGGCTGAGGTTGATATTTAAAAAATATTTCTTTCAGCTGTATTTTGCTTGGTAGTCCTGGGAACAGCCCATCACCCTGACAAGTATTAACCACATCCATTGGACATGCTGCTGTTTCTCTGGGCACCCCTCCAGCTTTGCATGGAGAGCAGCCTGTCCTTAGCACCTTCTCATCAGGAAGCAGTCCATCCTTTGGGGGACACGACTTCCTTTCCTTTGGGCTCAAAAGCTTTCATTCCTTCAAGCCTGTTTGTGGAAATTAAAAGAAGCACCTCTGCTGTTTCAGGTGAGATGTCAGTGCAGTGCCCTCACCTTCTGGCTGAGTTTCTAGGGATTATTCTGCCTTAGGAAGAGGCAGGCACTCCACAGCTCTGCAGTTCAAAACTCTTTGGAAAGTGCTGTCCCCTTCCTGTTTGCATTCATAAATTGTTTCCATTTTTCTCATTTCAAAAAGCAAGCTGCAGCCGATAACCCTCTTCACTCTTTCTGTTGCACCACATTTTGGTGCCAGTTAAGCTCCTGCTAGCTTCCTGAACCCTCTGGCCTTTAAATACTTCTTACTTTTCCAAGAATTTTTAACAGCCACTACCTAAAACATCAATGCTACTGGATGTTCCAGTGTAGTCTCAAACCAAGCTTCCACCTTCTGTGATTTGCAAAAGACATTGCATATGTCCATTACATATCCTCCACTAGCAGAGGACTGTGTGCAGAAACCAACCTATGTACTGAGGGTGAAAGGCATTTCACTAGGTTTTGAGAAAACCCTTGTAACTAAGCCTAGGTAAAGGCTTAGCATGAAGCCAGGGTAATCTTGTGACTAAAAATAGATTAAATTCAGAAAAATTGTTTAGGAGCAGAACTGCTGTGGTGTACTAGAAGGGCACCCATAGAAGGAAGGAAATGAATGGTTTGAGTCTGTTAATATTGAACACTCTATCCCTCCACCTATAGGCATACATCTTATCTGTACCACTCCTACATATCCTAGATCAAATGTGAGAGCCATCATACTTCAGGGAGCTAAACACTTTTGAATGCTTTATTTCACAGTACCAGAGCTCTGCAGGTGTAAGTTTCTCTTTGTATATAGTGTGTTCATACATCCATGTACAAGACTTACTGGACACCTTTTCAGTATTAGGCTATCTGGGACAGGGTGCTATAGGAATCTGAAGTACTCCTTTTGGGAGTACCCAAATCAGGAAATTCAAAGCACTAACAGATACAAGCCTGTATCAGCAGTGAAAGAAATGGCATGGGTGGTTTTCTAAAGAACAAAAGCATGTATTCTAATTGAGAACATTGGCTAACTGTCTACATGTGAAATACTTTAAAGGCTTGTGCCTTTTAATGTATTAGGTCCAATTTCCAAGGCTGTTGAGAATTTGCCAACTGCATAATTTTCATCTGTAATTATGAAAGTTTACTGTCAGAAAGGCTGACTTTCATTTTTGAAGGCAAATCCTGAGAAGGTACTGAAAAACCCAGACTCACCCTCAGTGTTTCTGATGAACCTTTTACAGTTTCTTCTGACGAAGTAATGCTGGTAAGATAATAGCTTTGCTAGAGAGCTTTTGAAAACTGGTCTCTCAAGCTTAGAAAATCTGTGTGAAGAAAAGTAATAGTTATCATTCAAACTTGACGCCAGACTCTAATTATTACTTCAAATACAACACAACAACAGGATTTTTTTTTTTTTAATCTCCTTGGTACACTGCAGTAGCCACACCTACATCCTTTCAGAGGAAACATATTTCTCTACTCCTGGATACTTTACACAAATATGTATTAATTTGTACAGTGCACTCATAAATTTGTTTAGAGTTTAGCTCTTCTAATTTTTACTCTGTTGATCTTATTGTAATGCTTTATGCAGTACTACATTTAAATTGAACTGGACTTACTTCAAATGCTGTAAGCCCTTGAAACTTCCCTTGCTTAGGAAAGACTCCTTGTTTATGGTAGAAGTGGTAAGGGCCACAAAGCTGCTCAGTTTACCTTTACCACAGTGGTCTAACTAAGCCAATCAGACCAGTTGTGCTCAACAGTGTTACGTTTAGGAGTGTCACTTGATCCCACAAAGTGCTGGGCTCATATTCCCGGAGAAGATGGGGACCATGAAATACAGATTAGTTTCTTATCTGAAATACAGTGTTTCACCTTTCCTGTACCATCTGTCTAGCTGATAGTCATTTCAGCTGGACTACCAAGCTAGACCTGCAGACTCAAATAGCATTATTATATGATTTTCAAAGCAGCCAAACCACATGCTCCACTCCTCCTTTCTTAGACTGATTATATACGTGCTGGTTGTTAACAACGAGGGCACTGAAAAAACAGAGCAATTTAGCATTAAAGAAATACTACATTTTATTACAAAAAAGTATTGAAATCCCAAGTTCTCTGTACCTGCAGGGTCCTGAGCAATGCTCACTCTTTCAAAAAAACCCAGCTGTATATTTTGACGTACAATATGTGTCTGACGTGTAAAAAGCACAGGTTTTGAAATATTATTATAGTTTTCCAGGAGAGGCATAGGATTCCTTAAGAAATTTAATATATGGAAAACATGCTTGAACTTGTATTTTGTAGTCATATTTATGATTTAATTAAAGGTTGTCCACGGAACTCTTCACACCCAGGGATGGAAAATCATTGCTGTATAGAACACAGACATACAAACATATGTTAAACACAGCTCTTTTAAAGGGGCTTTTCTGAAAGTACTTGCCATTGCTTTCCTGATATGGCTGCAATGGTCTGGAGTGTAGACACCATAGGAAACATAAGAAGTATAATTTGAAATCAGTGGAGAAGCCTTAGGGTACACACTGCCATGGAACATTTTCCTACTCTTCTTTGGAATTGGGTTTATTTGAAAGAGTCTGTCTTGTCGGACTTATTTTGGTGACCAATAAATAATGAAGGACAGAGGGGGACTTTTTTTCACAGAGCTAAAACAGGACTATGAGGAACAAATAAACTCACTCATCAAGAGTGTAGCAACCTCTCCAGGCTGTACATTATACACATTTTCATCCAGTGACTTGATACTGTGTCATACTATGCATTCCCAGGAACGGAAGAAGCATAAGGAGTCATCCAAAGGAAAGAGAGGAAAACTAATTCTGCTGTTAGTACCTCTGTTCTTTTCATTTCTATATTTCATTTCTGCTGTATGGTGCCAGTACCAAAACAAGACCTGCAGAGATGCCCAGGAATGAGTTCCCTCATCCCAGCTTTCCCACATTCCCAGCATTTAGCAGGCTGTGTGCACCTAAAATATGTTCTTAGTCTTCACTGGAGATCTTAAATCTTCCTAGAGAAGAAACTATTCTTTATATCCGCACCACTCATCTTCCTCAGTTCGAACAACACAAAGCAGGGCTGAGGAGATAGAGCTTTCATTCTGCCAGAGACAGGCTTTGAAAGAATATCTTAAGCTACTGAGATGTAAAAAATGTACCTGTAAAGGTGGGGATATCACTTCTTCCTGATTTGGGCACTGAGAGTACAGCCATGAACAAAAAGAGACAAAAGGTTCATCTGTGCCCAGCTCCTGTGTAGTCCTGCCCCAGAGAGGTTCTTCTGACAAGGCAGCTGCCCACGCGTGAGGCCTCTCTGAGCTCTGTCCTGACGCCACCCTGGCAGTGCCAGGGACAAGGTCATGGTCAGGCCAAGGTCGTGCAACTCCTGCTGGGGACATTTTCATCATGTCAGGACCACACTACCACCCTCAAACACAGTTTGTGTCAGAGACTATGGAAGGTTCAGATTTTACCCTTCAGGCTTTATGGGTGATTCCCGTGTCTTTGAAGTTCTGCTCCCATTGAAGATGAAGGCAAATTCCTGCTGATATTAATGGGGTTAGGATGTGTCCTTGTCTCTGTTTTTTGCTGTTGTTTCCTTTGTTGCAGTAGACCTATTCCTTTATTAAAGTTTTTGCCTGGGGGAAAAAGAAAAGCCACGTTGCTAAATAAATTATGAAATATTTACATTTGTGAAGCCAACCCCTTATGCCTAGCTCCTCCTCTGATATTAAGATGACACTTTTTATAGAGCTACAGCTTCTATACTGCCATTAGTCCTCTGTGGGATCCGAGACCAGGAGGTGACAAAACAGCCACCATGAGCCAAGTGACAGTAAGTAATACCCAGGAATGATTGCTGATTTTGACTCAGTGCAGCGAGAAACTACTATATTAGACCAGTGGTGGTTTGTTTAGTTCAGGAGAGCAAAGTAGGATCAGAGATGAAACTGAAGAAAACATAAAACTGTGGATGTTTCTAAACAAAGCTTGATTTTTAACCGGACAATAAAAGGCTGTATGTTGTACAAAATACCCATAATAATAATGATCCCAGGAGCAAAGTGTTGAAGGCATCAGTTTGCTAATCCCTATGTATGTTCTTTTTACTTTCTTTTATATTTGTATTTAGTTCTTTTTGCCTGCAGTACTCTCAATGCTACAAGAATGAATGCAGCTCACTTTAGTGCCACCAGCTGTAATGAAATGATCTGCAGTTACTCTTGTGAATGTTTTGCATCTCTTGTTTTTATTGTATTTGTATATTGGCTTTAAACCTTAATAGTAGCTTTCTTCTTTAAAAATTGGTTTAGCATGTTGTTCAAATATGTATGGTTCAAACTGGTTAGCCTAGCTTATGAATTTCTCCCTCCTACTGTTACCTGTTTAATGCATTTGAATTTACCTTACCCCACCTCTAGTAGGTTTGGAAACAGAGAGGTAATGACTTTCTTGGGTGTTGGTTTCTGCTGTGTTTTTTTACCACTTGGCTAAGTCACTTCAGTTTATGCCTTTTGCTTTTATCTCTATGGTGTAGCCTGTGGAGACTATATCTGTAAAATGAGTAAATGTTAGGTTACTATCATAGTAAATGAAACATCCTGTTAACTGAATATTTGCACAGCTAACTCCAAAAGTTTCTCTGTCACCACACTCAAGGTCTCTGACCCCCTTGGTGTTGTCCATGATAATGTTCCTTCTGCTCTTCCCTTGCTTCCCCTCTCTTGCTTACCTTCAGTTGTCTTGTTCCCTCTTCTTCCTTGCTCCTGCAAACTCTTTTTGCTCCCATTTCTCTGTTTCTACCCATCTTTTGGCAGGTTGGTGAGTGGCTGGGAATACAACGGCACAAATTGTCCCTATTTGCTGTCCAGTGTTTCTTTCTTTGCAAAATGTTCCATGTGAAATTGTCAGTTCCTTCATTGTCACCTTGATTTTCCTGAAAAAAAAAAAAAATTGGAGTAGTTAGAAAGCAAGAGATTAAAATATTTGAGATTTTCCTTGCACAGTGCCTAGAATTTACAAGGTGAGGATGTGAAATGGAGCAGCTTCCAGAGCAGGGGAGAGTTCCTGAAATTGTACTGAAGTGGAGGACAGTGGTGCTTACCATGTTCATACCAGTGCAAAAATAAGTTTTTAAACTGTGCTATAGCAAGAGAAATATTGATATTTGGCTGACAGAACGTTAGCCCAAAAAAGAACCGTGAAAAAAGGCAGACACAAAAGCGCCCTGGAGCTAAATACTCCCACTCTTTAGAAAGTCAGAAGTAAGCAACAAAAAGAAAACACTCAGTGACATGGCTTTTAGTGAGCTTTTGGTAGGTTCTGAAATGTAATGGAGAAACCATGCAGTGCTATAATGTGGTATCCTTCATTTGAAGGCATTAATACATGTGAAGACAGATTTCTGGATTACTGTATTATGATGCACAACTCTGTGGCTAATTTGCATGCAACACTTCTATGATTAATAAATGAGGCAATGCTGGTACTACTGTACTACAGTGAGCCACTTGTAGCAATTGCCAGCACTCCAGCATGCAACATTAAATACTATGCTCTGCTCCTGTAAGCTTGGAATATTTGAACATCAGTTTGCAGTTCCCAAGCTGCAAAGTGATCAAAGGAGGGGAAGAATGTTCCTTACTTTTATCCCTCTTACAGGAGAACCAGAATAGTCAGCAGATACCTTGTGTAGAAATGTCAAGCAAAAGCAAATGAAAAAAAAATCAAGAGGACTTACTAAAATCACTTGAGTAAAAGTGTAACACAGCTGTTTATAAAAAGCAAGATGTATTTTTCCAGTCCTAATGTTTTGTAGTTAACAGTTTTAGTAAAACGTGGGGATCATATATGCATAGAATAGCATACTCTCAGTACTGGGATAAATCATTTAAAGACCATAGAGATAATGGGTCTGCATTAAAAAATTATATTATGCTGTCTGAATCCAAGATCTAAAAGTGCTGCAATTTATTTCTTGGTTCAAACACAATGTCTTTTACTGCATTCATGACAAATTTGTGAGTATTATGAGAAAATTCAGGAGATTAGATCTATAATCTGGTATCTCCAGTCTAAATAAAAATGTCAGATACAGCCATGCTACTCAGGGTATCAGGATATCTAGAATACACTGATATTGCTATCCTAGCTTGGAATTTCAGGTCAGGCTCTCTGCCTTGTACTATGAAGAATTTTTCCTTGCTACAAAGGTAGGTTTTTTTCACACTTAGCTTAACATAAATTTCTGTTCATCTCCATTCTCATTTTTTAATTCCTGTCTTTTTAAGAAATCTCTTGTGAAATTAAAGAGGTGCATCATATTGTTGCATCACACTCTGAGCACAGTTAGGCTTTGGCTTACCAAGCTTTCAGATGACGCTGCCAGCACCACTCTGCCTCCTGAACATTTTACTGCAGGCATGGGCAGCTTACATGTTCTGAAGCAATTACTATATTAAGTACCCAGTGAAGTATCCTTCCCAGAAACCGAAAATAAAGGTAGAAAAGAAATCCGCACAATAATTCATGGGCGTTAACATATGGGTGTAAGTTTCTCTGTGGATAATTATGTGACTATGCTAATAACGCCAAGGATGCTTTGATACACTAAAACAATTTCTCACAATGATGTTATTGAGCATTTCATTAGTCAGAGTACGCCTGCAGACCCCTGTGACAAGACCAAGCACCAGGCTACATTAGCATGCCTTGAAGGAGAAAAGGTTCTCAGCTCAGAGAAATTTCTCCCAAAGCTTCCTTTGACTTGCTGGCAGGCAGCTGGCATGGAGCCCCAGAGTCCTTGAGAAATTCTCCAATACATTGCTCATCACTCCACCATGAGAGCTCAGGGTCTGTTCAGTCACTGTGGAGACACCGGAAGCAATTCCACCACAAAAGCTGCCCTGTGAAGAGGGCTCAGGCTGCCATGCCTCTGCCTGTTTTCCAGTATTGTTATTGCCCAGCTGGAATTAAACTTCACACAGTTTATATTTTTAGGCCTTCAAATTTTTTAAAAATATTTTTAGCTTTTCTTCAATGTCTAATCCTTTGACCTCTCGCATTAGCTCTGTGTAAAATTGCACTGTTCCAACACAGCAAACCACTGCCCCACTGACACACAATTACCAGCATTAGGAAAGCATCCTCAGGAATACAAGGGTTTACAGAAGACTCAGCCGGGTTTTTTAAGCGGTGTCAGGGAGGCAGAGTCCTGGCCTTGCTCTGGGGTGGCGGTGGCTGTGGGGAGGCCAGGAGACGCCCTTGTGGGGGGACAGGTGGGAGGCTGGATTTGGAGAGGCTGTGTCTGCAGTTCCTGTGCCCTGCAAGCGTGTCAGGCATGCTGGGACCAAGCCTCGGCTTGTGGAAATGATTACAAGGCAATTTATCCCAACCAACCATCACTACTGCTGTGTTTGTTACAAACCTGGCTGCAGTACAGTAATGTTTAGTGGATTAATAATGTTTGCTTTTGGCCTCTCCTACTCCCTCGGCAAACAATTTTCATGTGTAATAAATGTTCTCATTTAGTCTAACTAGAACAGAGCCCAAGGGTCAGAATAGCCAAACCTGCATGCTGAGAACAGACTCCAGGTTTCCACACAAGAGAGCAGCTTTCTTCCCTCTCCATGCCAGGGTCCAGTGTTTGGGCCCTTCTGCAGGGTCAGTTTTGCTGAGCAGGTCCCCCTGAAACTGCAGAGGGCCGCGCCACACGTCCCCTTCTGCAGGAACTAGTCTGTCCAGTCAAAAGGGTCGCAGTGGGCAGCACAGGCAGCACAGAATCACTGGGACAGGCAGGTATTTCTTGAGTGTTTGGCATCTTAAAATAGAACAGCATATTTTAAATTTAAAAACTTTATTTATATAGATATATATAATAGGCAAAAAGTAAACATTTCACACAGGGCATGCTGTGAGTGCACATGAAGTTGAGTAAGGGGCTTATGGTCTTGCATTTGCAAAGAAAGCCTTAGAGTTACAAAGCCTTCAAAAATCTATATGGTTTATTTTGCTGATCATTAGTCTCTTTTGGGAAACAAAGAGCCTGCCCATGTTTCATAACGTGTACCAGAAATACTAGGATATGCAAGTTCATAAGTTACTCAATAAAAGCAAAACTGAATTAAAGCTGTTTACAGTCAAAAAAATGAGAGAACCAGATCTGCAGCCTTTTTATTGCTACACCACTGAAATGAGCGTGTGCACAGCCAGGCTGCTGAGGTGCTTGTAGTGCTGTATGGTACAGCTGTTTCTCTGCATCTTCCCACTGCTCTTTATGCCTCCTCAGTTATAGCTAAAATGGAGGCAACCAGTCCTGGGTATAATGAAAGAGGAATGTTTAACTAGTCTTGTAAAACTTTATGACAGCTATTAATTGACCAAATAATTAAGAACAGCAATCAGCACTTATTTCAAGTGATGCACTGGTGATTTCTGGCCTGGGGAGCAGGGAGCTGGCAACACTCTTGTGACAACCAGTGGGACACAGACTCTTTGCTATTGAACCCCGTGACCCAAATGCTGTGGCTGAGCATTTGAAAATATTACAAGAAATACAGGTTGTGCCACAGATCCAGGTGCTCTCTGACACACACGGTGAGCTCGTCAGCACTGTCTCCAGTGGAGGATTTCTTGCCAGTCCTGTACACTGAAGTCATGCTTACACAAAGCTGTGGGCAAGATACGAGAGCTCAGACGGGCAGGCTGGGTTAGTTTCTGCCATGAAAAGATAGGCAAGAGAAATTAATTTTGTCTTGGCTTATCTGAGTGATGCCCTGGCATCCCATGGCGCAGTGTTCTGTGTCACTGGCAATTTTTGCTGCCACCAAAGGTGTTGCTTGACCACAGCTAGCAAAACAACGAGAAGTAAGTATGTAAAACACTCTGACAGGCATCAGAGAAAGAACATTATTGAACAAATTATCGAATGTTATTGGGTCATATGCAGAGAAAATAAAATAAAAAATTTCTTGCAGGATATCTAAGCAACAACACTATTTTCATTGAGCCACGAGACTCAAGCTACGAACTACCTTTGATCCAGACTGGCTAATTATGAAACCCATTCCTGTACAATTCCCTTCATTATGCAGGCCACATACATTATTTCTATCTCTTCAAGAAATATGCACAAGTGTTTTCTGAAATTAATTAATGTTACACTTTGTACACTTCCTTGTTTGGCTGATAGTTCAGGGTAAAAAGGGAAGGAAATCTTTGGCAACCTCTTGTGGTTGTGGGGCATTTCTTTATCTCTACTTCCTTTTAAGACACTGTTGTGGAGGATCAGTGGTAAGGACTATGAACACAGCAAAACAGAAATATCAGTGGGACAGCCAGCTCTTCAGACTGGAGTTTATATTAGCAATTCAGGAAAAAAAAAGAGAAACATATAAATATATTTAGGAACATATCAAATACAGATACACTTTTGATATTTGAACACAAGAGTGTATCAGGATTTTGCAAATTAGCTTTGTCTTTATAGCAAGACCATACAAACTTCAGGTCCTAAGCCTGAGAGTGGAGGTATTGAAAATTAACAGCCACATCTGTTGTGTAGGTTAAATAACATCTTTCTTCAAATACAGTCTTCTCTTTATATCTTTTCCTAATCGTCTCAATTTTTCCTTTGGCAGCTATAAAGCATTGTAACCAACCACAAATAACTATACAGATGGAAGAGGGAGAATGCAAACAGACCATTTTTGCTCCTTATTTTGCTTAATTATATATTGGAAATGTTTATTTGTTTATAAAATGCTGTACATTAATAAAAGCACTAGAAATATTCCTAAGATATTGGTTACAGATAATTCAAAGATGATTTAAAGTTCATAAATACTCTAAAAATGAATCATGTAAAAATCAGGCCTTGCTGTCCACAGATTTACTCATCTCCTTGTCTGGATCTAATTTTCTCAGCTCTTTCAGAAATTCTGCCCAAGCTGAGCAGAAGTGCTGTGATTTATCTCAACAGTGCCAGAAATCCAGGGCAATTTTGAAGTATTCGGGGGCACTTATGCCTTGCTACCTGCTCAATCCTGACAGCCCAGCTCAGGAGAGAGGTTTCTGTTGTCCCTCCTGTGCCATGTCCAGCCCCATTCCCAAGCTGCCCAGGGATGCCTGTGCAGGGTGTTCCCAGAGATGTGCTCTGGTGCAGCCCCATGCAGAAGCGTCCCTCCCATCCCATCCCGGGGGGATGGTGAGAGGAGCCAGGGGAGCGGAGCAGGGCCCAGCACACCCCCGAGGGCCCCACACCACAGGAACACAGCTCCCCTTTAGCTGCACACCACCTGCCCCTACGGCTAACAAGGGGACAGCGGGGCATGGCTGGAAACTCACAGGGCTGCTTTCCAGAGTGAAAATACAGTTCAAGGGAGACACTTCCTACACTTTCCATGTAACAAGGGCTGTGCTGGTTGGGAGGAATGGTTTGTTACAGCACTCTGGGAGCAGAAGTGCAGCTTTCATAGTCGATTATCAAATGCCTGAAGGCTTTGTAGATCTGTTCGTTCTGGGTACAGATGAACCCACCACTTCTCCAAGCTTGCTCGGCAGCACGGTTCAAGTCCCCAATGCATGTCCACTGATCTTTGTATTTCTTTGAAACAGCCCATTTGGAATGATCATTCATGGAATGAAAGGAGGAGTTCCATGGCATCCCTATTACGTTTATGTTGTAGACGTGGTAGTCAAGAGAGCAATTTGAGTCAAGTTTTTCGCCAGAACGCTGCCAGGATTCAGCCAACAAATCAGTCTTCAGTTCCTGAGCCATCCAGGCCACATAGATATCTGTGGAATAACACAGGGTGTGGGGAATCAGTGTTTCATGTTCCTTCATTCAAGAATAGATTGAAAAGCATAATCTAAATTGTGCTTGTTTCATTGTAATGCATGAAGTCAGCCAGAGAGGATTTTGTCCCCTCCCCTTATTCTGACTTTTTCAGAAGTCCATCTCTACTTTTTCACCTTCTAGAAAACTTATTACAAACAATCAGCAGGAAAAAAGGGAAAGAACAAAAAAGTTGCAAGTCGTCTTCATAACAAAAACCCCCCAGATGATTCAAACCCCATATTTCTTCTTTGTTGTTACTGTTGAATAATGGAACATAAATTTTCTGAAAATCTAATAGTTGAATACAGAATTGTTTGAATTGTTGAAATTAGGATGGACCAGACCGCTTTTTGCTTTGTGGGGCTGAGAGAACATTAGGATGGGACAGCATGCCTTGCCCTCTGTTACATTTACTTCTGAAGCTGAACTTCTTTTTTCCCCCTCAGAGAAAATATGAATTTAAAAATAATTTATTAATTCATATTTTAAGAATTAATTGAGAATGTGTTATAGAGAGAGCAACAGGTTCTCTTACCATCTATGAAAAAGTGTGACTTTGCAAAGTGGAGGAAGGTTTCCCCATGAGCTGACTGGAGCTTGGAGAGGTGGCGCAAGGGGGCCGAGGGCAGCCTGGACTTTGCACAAAGTTTCTGGAGATTTTGGAGATCAGCTTGGAAGATGTCAGGGATGGAACAGCTGTAGACTCCTGGATTATAACTCAGCATCTGTTGGTCTGAGGAAAAACCCACAGAAATGAACACATGCAGAATTAAAATGGGTTAAAGCAAAGCAATCAGGAGACCAAAGTTCTGTCTTGGACAGAAAACCTAAATCCTTCTTAATCTTCACAGCCTATCTCCTGGATGAGTTAAGTGTCAAAGCATCTTATTTTAGGAGCCAAGAATTTGTGCATTGCTTTGTACTCTGACTGGCCCTGCAGCACAAAGACTGGCTGGGAGAGTGTGCTCAGGCTTTCCACTTACACCTCATTATTTTTAGCAGAAGTGTTAACTGGTGGTCTTGGTCCACGGCCACTTCCACCCGTGCTCACCTTCAAGCCTCTCTGCAGCCACACAGCACTCAGACATCACGTGCAAATCCAAACCTGTCTGTATTTACAGGATTAGTTTCCAGTCAGTTACAGCTGCCAAGCCAAATGCAAACAGAGGAGCTGCCAAAGGGTCTAGTTTGGTTTTAGGGAGAACAGAACTTGACTTTCAGCATCTGGATTGAATCTGCAGAAGAAATCTACTTTTCTGAACAGTGCACAGCTTAACTGTAGGAGTCCTTGCCATGGACAGCATAAAGAGCAAGGGAACAAATGGGCTCATTAGGTGAGTTCATGGTAGACCAGTCCATCAGAAACAATCCAGTCTTTCTGGCTCAGGAAATCCCTGATTAGCAGAAGATTAGCAGAAGTTGGGAGGATGAGGCAGGAAAAGCATCAGCGTATGCATCTCATTTTTTTGTCCTCTTTTGCTGAACACGTGCAGAGATATGTTTCCACAAACAGGAACCTGGGTTAGACAGCTCTGAGGTGCGGCCAGCTGGCAATTTGCACAGCATGTGTCTTTCATTAATATGATTTGAGGTTTTTAACTGAGAAAAGAGTGAAAAAACAGTGTGAAAAGAGTTGAGGAACATGCCAATATGACCTCTTGTGATGTCTTTCAATAGTCCCTTTTCAGGATTCCAGTACCAGTTATCACTGTCAGATAATTCTGAATCTTGCAGCTATATTTTGTTGGGTTTTGGGGTTTTTATATATTTAGTATTGGCAATTTTTGTGGCAAAGAAATACCTGGGAAATTCTAGGTGATATTTATTCCATACTTCATATTTCTGATGAGTCAAGGCTACTACTCCAGCTCAAGAAGTGGTTGCCTTACATTTTTAGAACTGCAGATGACTGTTGCTGAATGAGCTATTACTGTTAAAAATGATTAATCATCCTACTTTGTATTTCCAAAGCATTTTGTACGCATGGACTGAGTTTACTCTTGATATGCACTTGTGACTATTATTATCCTGATAGTCCCCACAGGGAGATGAAAACAGAGTGGAAGAGTGAATTTCCCACATTCAGACAGGAAATCATTGGATGAACATAACTGAAGCCAAGAATGCTCTTTCCAGGCCCCACTTTATTTCCCAATGTGACAGAAAAAGTAAAGAACAAGGAATTTTTGTGGCAAAACCTCAAGGAAAGCAATCGGAGAGGTGTGGTAGGACAAAGGCTTTCTTAGGGAGAAGCTTTTCGTACCTATTTCTGTGAACTGATCATATTTGAAGGTTATACAGATGGCTGTCTGTCCAAAGGACTCCCCAGTAGATGGATATCCATAACCATCCTCAGGGATGGGAGGGAACAGGGGCACACTGTGAATCACCCAGAAGCCTTGTGATTTATCCAGGAGCAGAAATCCTGTCAAACAAAAGAGTTACTGCAAATGAATTAAGGAGGACAAAAACCCGGAGACGATAGAGCTGTGCCCTACTTTGGTTTTGCTGCTGCAGACACCACATTTCAATGTGTTCACGTCTACAGTCAGCTGTTCTAGAGTGGATTAATAGACCATAGGAGACACTAACATTGTATTAAAATTGCATCAATTCTTTCCTGCATAGACTAACTCAAACTGTCATCATGTTTCATTTGAAAAAAAATCCTTTCAAAGCCCCTTCCTCTGTTTGTCTGTAAAAGTTCTGACAATTTAGTGGTTGGGACCCTCTCTCCTGAGCTGTGCCCATTGCTGCAGCCTGAAAATACAGCCCTGCAAAATGTGCTCACTTCCACATCAGGCCGGGCAAACCCCATCTGCTTCCTCAGGGGAACATTTACACCTCCACTGAAGTTTACACTTATTTAAATGATTTTCTGTAACTGCATCCTATAGTGTTTCCATGATCTTGGCAGCAGTTTCTTGTCCAGAACGTTTGGAGGGGTTTCTGTTGAGGGCGTCTTTCCCTTCACATCTTGTACTGCTTTGCCATCAGGCGCAGGACGGTGTGGTTTGTACTTGCTAAAAGGACCTGAATTAGTTTCAGCTCTTGAAACAAAGAGCCCATAAGCCCTAAGATCCTTCACACAGCACAGGCATAGCAAAAACAAAACAGAAGCTGCAGCATAGGTAACTATACAAAAACACACACCATGCAAATCACTCTTCAGTTTTGCTTTAGGCAGGAATTTTAGATATGCAGATAGACAGACAAACAGATGCTATCCACAACCTTAGAAAGGAGAAAATAGTAGTTTGGGACTCTCCCTGTACCTTTGGTGTGTCCATGTTTCCACCCATTGGAGTCTGATTCAGGGATCTCATCATTGTATATCACATATGCAGCAGTGTTCCTCTGCAGGGAAACACACATCTCTCAAACATGACATTCAGTAAAAGGAAGGCATTTAAGCAAACATCTGCTGGGAACACAAGAAAGAATTCAGGATTCCTCTGTGTGCACATGACAAGCCTAATCCTGCTCCCAGTTCAGCTGACAATCTCCACAGACATTACAGTAAAATAAACCTGCAGACTCAGCATTAGGGCCTCAGCTGACATGAAGTGGAAGTTCTCTCAATCACTGCAGTAGCCCTTTCCCAAGGGTTGAAAATGCTTGCTAAGCCAGTTTACATGGGTTTAGTGGGCACTTGCTTGCAATGAAGTTCCCCTCTCTGTTTTTTGGGCCTCTCTCTGATTTAGCAATCAGATCCAGTAAAAATATTTGCTGAGTAAAAATAGACATGACAACTGTTCTTATGAAGGGCAAGTAATTAATGCTTTTTTGCCAAGTATTTGCATACGGCCACACCTTATTTCTCCTGAACAGAGAACTTCAAAGGAGTTGGGACATGCTTCCCCTCCCAATGCACTGTGAATTTGTAAACAGTTTATTACAGCTACAGTGAGACCTGGGATAGGACAGTTTTCTGGACTGGCAACATTTGAGTTGACTTCTGTGAGTCTTTTCTGCATACAAATTAATTGCACCCTATCATGAACCCACAGCAGAAATGCAAAGACACACCCGGACTCCCAACAATACTACATAGATGGAAAAAATAATTATAGGCAGATCTTGTGATATTTTACAACCACTGCACACAAATGTAAGTGAGGTGTCTGACTGCGGGAGCAAAAAAAGAAGGCCAACAAGCAGCATATCACTGCTGAAGCAGTCACAGTGATTTCAGGGGGAAGATCAAAACCCAGATTTGATTTGAGTCAAAGTGTGAAGCACATGCACACAGGAGGGCTTAGGACAAGTGTCTGTAACAATTACCACTGACCCTGGTCTGAATTCACAACGTCAGATATTGCCCAATATGAATTGCAGAAAAGAAGCCAAAGGGAGAATGGATGAACACTCTTTTTTTGATGGACAATACTCTAAGTATTGAAAAGCTTGACTAGAAATTAGAAATTTGAGGATTATTCCTAATTGTAGGCAAAACTGCAAATAATCTGCCCAGCTGTCAAGGTGCTCCTCCCCTCTATGTGTTTTAGTAGATCTATTGGTCAGGCCTGGCCTTACCTCTATGTGCTTATTTTGGCTGCTTTAATTTCATCTGCATATAATATCAAGTAAACATACTAACAAAAACGAAATGTCACTTGCCTTGGATTCATACGTCTCATAGAGCTGCTGCAGTGTCTGTCCCAGAGCACCCTGTGTCATGTTGATGAGGTATTTACCAAGCTGCCACTGCGGAGCCAGGGCATCCATGTACAGGTATTCCAGTCCCAGCATGGGAATCTGTCCTTTGGCATGTTTTGGCAACTTGTAAAGAGAGAACCTGCAACAGTGAAAAGCAATTGGTTTTTTACCACCATCCCATTTGAACGTGTAACTCAGTATTTCCTTCCCTGAGGAAGAGAAGGGTGAACCCAGGGATGCCTGGGCTGGAGGGGGAGCAGTGTGGACATCCCAGCCCCAAAGCAATGACCCAGCCCAGGAACCAGCTGCAGTTTGGCTGCACAATCCCTGCTGTGAACAAATTTGTTCTGCTTCTTAGGAAGCAAGGGAGGCTGATCCAGCACCAAACTCCTGTTGCTGTGGCCAGACTGCTGTTGGTACCCCTAAAGAATTTGAGGTAGCCTTGGCTGAGTCCATGGAATCCCTATTGCTCCTGGTTCTGCTAAAGAACCTCAGGTCCCAAACCCAGTCTAACATTCCCCCAGGTCAAACAATTTATATATTATTTAATATGGCTTTATATGAAATAGATAAAATCAGGTATTGAAATTTAAAAACGTATTATATTATGTTTATATGTATCACAAGCACAAAGTAAGTATAAAGCAATGTGATAAAATGTTGTTCCAATCCTACTTTTCATAACAGACTTGCACTCTGATGAACTGTTGCAGACTGGAAATTTTCAAACCATTAGCCAGGAACACAAATCTCTTCAAAATTGTAAAGTACTCAATATTGTCAGTAAATGGCTCAGTTCATACTAAGGTTCCTGATAAAGTAAACAAGTTTTCCCAGTGCACAAGTCCATGGGATTAATCACAATATAAATAACTCAGCCACTTTCTCTGAGAGCTGTAATTGAATAATTTGCTATTAATGTCAACAGTAAGGACTGAGTGGCATTATTTTCAATCTATACTATTTAACAAAAATGCAGCCTGTGCTTAACCCCTCAAGTGTATCAGGAATAAACCTTGCCCAGTTGACTTACAGGCTCAAGTTGGTCACAAAAGACATCTCCAAACACAGGTAAGAAGTGGCAGAAAAACATTCTGCTGTTGGGAAAACATTCCCATTACTCCATGGGAAACATATGTGTACAGGCAGAAGGAAAACACAAACACCAGTGGTGGTCCTGGTAATGCCCCTGTATTGCCACTGACTGAATGATCTCCCTAAAGTATCTCAGGAGAAATAATTTCTGATGACAGATCACAGAGAAGAAAGTGTTTTATATAACTAGGCTGGGGAGAGTGGTCTGTGCCTATACATGCACCAGGAGTCACAACAACCCCTTTATTTGAAATAAGATTTGAAATGAAGATTTGGGAGAGGAATAGCAGTAGTTACAGTAGTGAGACCTGATCCAGGAATTAGTAGATGAAGCCTTTCCAGACTACTTTGAAATGCACTGAAAGATTTATGCTCTGGAAGTGTTTACAGCCTTGCATCTGACAAATCCACCTTAGCAGGTAGCTTACAAAATGCTAGTCATCGAGCTATCAGGAAATTGCCTGGAAATTCCCAGTGGATACATGTTTTGGCTCTTTCCTGAAAGCCAGCTGAGTGTACTACCAATTAAAGTTGTGTAAAATCTTTAATGTTATTCGTGCACAGGAAATTTCTCAAGAGCTTAGGCATTTGTGGGAGCAGAGCAAAAGTTATTTTCCTGAGAACCAAGGAAAAGAAAATCCTCTTAGACCGGATCAGCATTGTCACATTGTTTGCTTGTGACTGAACACCAACTTACAACAAAGAATCACATCTTTACTTCTTCCCCTCCCCTCCCAGTAAAAAATGCCCAAACAAACAATGTGCATGGTGGCTTCAGTCCTTGACTCAACATCTCAGAAAGCACAGTTTTGGCTTTTATTTGCAGGGAAAGCTTTCCACAGAATACAGTGAGTTTGGATGAATAAAGGAAAGACTCTGTCCTCCTCAGAGAGCCGATCCTATGGCCATTTGCTCTGGTAGCCCCTGTGGGAGGTGCAGTGAGGATGGTGGAATGACATCCTGAGTGGAATGAAAACATGGGAGAGCCTTTTGCCCACCCAGACACTGCATGTGGGGAGGAGCTGCCAGCCCAGCTGGGGAGCACAGATGGCATCAGGTCAGATCAAGCGATTCCTCTGGTTCAGTGGCAAATGAAAAGGGTGTGTGAACACTGAGTAATTATGGAATACTGCAGGATGAAACCACTGCATAGTAGGAACTTGCATAAACCTCTTGCTGACTGAAAATAACACTTGCAGTGCTGTTTGTTTGAAAGGGCATTGACATGTTTTGTTTAAGGGGAGGCCCTTCACAAGCAGTTTCGGTTCTGCTTCTCCTGTCAGCTTCATAGCAACCAAATCCAGAATCCAAAGGCTGACTCTTCCTTCTCAATAAACTAGGATGACTCCGGCAGACAGGCAAGTTTCTCTTTGTTTGATCAGGGCACATTGAAAAGGAAATCCCCCTGTCCTACCTGTTAAGTTTGTGAAAGGGAACATGGATTGGCCTGTACAGACCCCCAAGTTCCCTCCTCGAACAGGCCCCATGTCACTGGCATTCACACGGAGGTACAGGTGAATTACTCCTAGCTCCAGCTTTCAAAGAATTTCTCAGAAAATTTTAATACAAAAATTGTCTTCATTTGAGAAATGGATAGTTTGTATATCTATTGGTCTGGGTTTGTTGTTGTTGTTGTTGTTTTTAGGGATAAATGAATATCTCATATCTTTAAGTGGCTGGGTAGCTGCACCAACTAAGAGTCTGATTCCTGAAAAAAATTACATTATCCAGAAGGGCCTTGGCAAAGGTGACCAGTCACAGGGAGGGATTAGACCCTCATACATTTGATGCTATGCCAACAGAGAGCAAAGCCAGCTTTGTGCTCCTGCCTGTGGTGTGAGAGCACTTGCCTTCCCTGCAGTTAGCTCTGCGTGGAAGGGAAGGGATGGGCCTACTTCTCTAGCCCTTGTATCCAAACTAATCATTGTTCACAAGAAAAACATTTTTCTTTTGAAATTGGTTGATATTTATCTTCAGGAAGCTTATGTGCTCTTTTTAAAGAGCCCTCATTTCACTTTTTAAACGTGGGCTGGATATTAAGCAATTATACTCTGCGTCTTTTCATCCTGAAAGTGCATTAATCCAGTTAATCGTTTAATACCCAAAGCTGGCTGCTGGCAGTGCGATGGCACGAGCGGTACCATGACGGCAACTCCGGGCAGGGAGCGACCTCTGCTCCAGCCACAGGGCACAGGCGCCTTGGCCACTGCTGCCACCAGCCCCGGGGCGGCTCAGCCTCCGCTGCCGCTCAGTGCCGGAGCAAGGGGCAGCCCCACGCTGCTGTTCAGTGGCGGGCAGAGGGGAGATGCGGGCGCTT
>VWZT01011431.1:2267551-2295062 GCA_013397055.1 Pachycephala philippinensis | reverse complement strand
CGGCCGGTGCCCCCGGGGCTGCCGCTGGCGAGCGCAGCCTTGGCACCCCAACACAGGTTGTGCTCCCTTTGATCATGAGACATGAACGCCGTGTAAAACGGTGATTATTGTGCAGTTAGTCATAATGCAGCACGGTGGTTGGCTCAGGGAAATGAAATCAGATTTCAGTAACTTATCCTAGGTTTTTCAAATGCAGAGTTCAGCCATCCGTCAGTTACTCCGACGCAAAGACGGCTGAACCAGCGATTGCCTTGCATTGCTTCTCGGTGACCCACCCACTTCCCGCGGCTTAATCTCAACGTTTTTATTTACTCACCCAGCCTTTCTCCCCTGCACGGTGTTTACTCACCAATCCACAGCCTCCCCGTCTTCATTCCTGCAGGAAATCTCAGCGGCCCACAGGGGCACGGAGGAGAGAAGTAAGAGCAAAGCAGGGAGGCACCGTGCAGATCCCGCAGGCATTTTGGTCTCCCGGCTGTGCAGGGCGAGCCCCGAGTGGCTCTAAAAGGAGAAGTTGTGCTGCGTTAGCTGTCAGCTCCTGCCCACGGAGCAGGGAGCACACCCCGGGCGCTGCCCGGGACGGCGCAGCCAGCCTGGGAATCAGGTTCCACGGCAGGGACGGCCATGGACAGCGGGGCAAGGGCTCCTGGGAGCTGCCGGAAACTGCTCGCGATTTCTTTGGGCAACAAAATGAGTTGACAAGTTATGTTTTTGAGCAAAAAAGTATTTTGACTATTTAAAATATTCAAGGTATTCTTCTTTTAAAAAGCCCCACCCTACAGATACCGAAACCCTTTTTTGTTTTCCTTTTAGTGCTGCATGACTGATGTACAAATTTTTCACAACTATGTAAAAAAAACGGTGTTCAGGTTCAAAACAACATCATTTCCAGCTCACCACTTCTCCACCCAGCCCTCGCCGGGAGCGCAGCCCTTGCACCGTGCCCGCAGAAAGGGTTCGCGGTCAGCGCTGGGCCCCGCCCGATCCTGGCTCCGGCGCTGGGGACCTTCACTCACCCCTGGCGATTGAGCCCGAAGGGACTGAGCCAGAGAAACGCTCTGATCTCTGAACCAAACTAATTTACTTACAATTAGTTGTTGCTTTTTAAAACTAATTTTTAAGTGCATTAGCATTTCTCTTAGGAACAAACATGTCTGAATTGCGCAATTTCACATCCGATAATCTTTTAGCAAATCACACATAAAAAGCTTCAATTTATATTTTGGTGTGTAAAATGCTCTTTCTCCCTCCTCATTAAAAGGGGCTGATTTACATTAAAATATGTTGATACGGAGTATGGGATATTTCAGCCTCAGGGAAAGTCTAATGCAATGAGTTCTGGATATTTTAGCACAACAGAAATCCTCACAAGCTTTGTAGTATTTTGTCACCTTGCTAGTACAGCCTCTCCAACACTGTACGAGATGTGTAAATGGAGTGTGTTTGACAGAAGCAAGGTAAAACTTAATAATAGGGCTTAATGCAAACAAAACCAATTATCCCAGAGAAGAAATTCAGTGAAGATCTATATAGTCAGGACTAATTCAAAATGACAAATGAGAGACTAGTTCACTGTGACTCCTCTTCTATAATCTGGCCCCCAGAAAATTTTAAAATTTTATCACAGCTGCAACTAATATAATAATAGTCTCCTAAAGCATTTTTTCTTCCCATCAGGACTCTGCAATTTATAACAAAAATATTCTCATTATCACAGGTAACCACAAAAATAAAGGCCATAAGCATTGTTTATGTTTCATTGACAGCATAACTCAGGTTCCCACTGTGTTTCTTTACAACTGACATGTGTTTTCTTTGCAGATCAAGGACATTGAAGTCCTCAACTGTGAATATGGCAAGAATACAATTAAGTTCCTTCGCCTTCATAAAGAGGGAAAGAAGCAGTTCATTAAAGAAGTGGAAGTGTGTGCACATCTCCGACTGACTTCTCCTCAGGAGTACCTGGAAGGAAACAACTCTCTTGTGATACCTACAGACACTATAAAGAATATTGTCCTTGTGTTGGCCAAAAAAAATGGGGTATATTTTTTGTTTTTTAACTAGGCTTGCTGTTTCTTACAACTTCATTTAGAAGTATTTGTGCTACTAAATTTTATTTTCCGTTGGCATATCAGATCAGTACCAAAGTTATTTTCAGTGATTTGAGAGAGAAGTTTTCCTCCTCCACTGCTTGTCCTGTGGACTCTTTCTTAGTTTTCCAAAGCCTTTTTCTCCCAAGAGCTAGCACTGTTTTTTGTGGATTTGTCATATAAAAGTAATCTCTTCTTTTTTTTTTTTTTAAATTTAATAGCCCATAATCCTGTATTATTCCTATATAGTATTTTTAAACACGTCTCAAAGTACGAGACTCCTCTTAATTCTTCTGTGCTCTTACTGCCATCAATTGCACGTATCGTAATGACAATCTGTAGCAGTAAATTTCTCCATAATGAAATCCAATCTTTACCCTGAAAAACTTAATTAGCTTATCACCATATCAATCAGAATAATCACTATAAATTATTATTTCAGCATTATATCCTCAAAGCATAAGACTCCTGCAGCAGTTTCTCTCAGTCCAAGGACTGCAGCTCGCTGTACCACAGAATGGGAGATTTTTGACACAACTGTAGCTGCTATTTGCAGCATATGCTGCAAGCTGGTCAAATGACGGGGCACAGTGAGCCAAGCCAGAAATAAGAGAAATGTGTTTTTAACCATACTGATTCTTCCCAAATATTACAACAACCAGAAAATCTACTTTTGTACATGAGGTAATTGCTTCTTTCTAATAATACTGTTTGCTGTTTTAGATCCCAAGTTTAGAACAATTTGCTATAGATATCTGCAATCACTTCATGACAACATTTTGCCAAGTGGCATACGTCAAAGCCTACGTTCAAGAAGTACCATGGCAACGTCTGCATGAGGTATCTAAAATACTAATACATTCCATTTCTTTATCCTGTAGTCATTCCTCATTCTCTTAGCTCCTGTTTTCAAATTAACATAATATTTGTGGCACTTTTACTTACATGTCTGCTCTAAATTGCAGGATGGTGTTCCCCATATCCACTCATTCATATGTGTTCCTGATGGGATCCGCTTTTGTGAAGCTGAGCAGTGCCGGAATGGTGAGAAAAGAATTGGCAACATCCCCTACTTCTCTGTAAATATTTCTGCCAATGAAAGATGAAGATGGCTTTAGAGATAGCTATAGGCGTTATAGGGCTTAGGGCAGAGCCAAACTGCTCCAGAGGTCTAAACCAAAGAATATTTTTATAGTGCAGTTTTGATGTTCTTGATCTCTGAGACATGGCTGAAGAATTAATATATGTATATCCCAACCATGGAATGGTTACAACAGCACATCCAGCAGAACTGTTACATCTTGCCACAGGATTTAACAGCCTGCTGAAAGAAAAGCCTGCTATACAAGTCTTCAGTGCCTCTTGGCCTCACCTTTTTTAATGTTACTAGTAATGTTAACTACTTCTGTACTTTTGGCTGCCTCAAGAGTATTGACTGTATTTTCTCGAAAATGTTAAAAAAGACACCTGAATTTTTTTAAAAAAAGAAACAAACAAAAAGAGTTTATAGTTTCTTGAAAAGCTGCTGCTCTTAATGTAGATTGAATTAAATTTTTCATCATCATGAAAATTTAGGATGAAATTCTGCAATTTCAGATTCTACACAAACAGAAAGCCTTTATGGCTTACTGAAGAAAGCACAGCTCCTTCTTAGAGTTCCCTTCATGTCGCCCTTTAGTTGTTTCTTTAGAATTCCCTGCCTAGGTGAACAACAACCAAAGTGAAGACTTTCAGATCACTTTTATTTTTCTTCTAAGAGAACATTCTCTATATTTAGCATCCTCCTATGCAGCTATCAGCCAGACACAGGAGTTCATTTTTCAGTTAATCCTATCTTTTAACAATTTTATTATCATGAAAAAAACCAAAACCTAGTGAGGTTTAATAGAATTATTTTTTTGCCATTATATCACCTGATAAAAGGCTCAGAGTTTTTTGGAAACTCAAAACATCATAAGTAACTTAACAGAATCGAAATTTGTCAACTGAAGACAGCATGAGCACAAAGCCTCCTGAAAGCACAGCATGAGCTGTTCACCTTGGAAACTCTCCCCGGGTGCTGTATCCTTTGGAGCGAGTTTCAGGTTGATTGCTGCACAGCCAGCCAGCCTTTCAGTCAATCTTTTGTTGCAAGGAGCTCTTTCAAACAAGGCTGAGTATTTGAATATAAGACAAATATCTCTCTAGGTTCACTGGTAGTATCTGCACTACATTAATACCTGTGTCACAGTCTTATATCCAAGTGATAAATTATTCAAGATCTGTACAAACCCCAGAATATCCTGTCCAAGGTCAGTCTCTTCTTTAGATTTTTTTAAAGCTTTATTAAATAACAGGGGACATAGGCAAAATGATAGATATACCTCCTTAGACTCATTCAAAAACAATAACAAATGTAAACAAGAAAAGAAATAGATAAGATGCAGTTCCAATAACATCCAGTTACAGAGTGGTTTAAAAACACTCAAACCTCTAAATAACCATGCAACTTAGAAATGTCTACCACAGCAGAATTATTTCCCGTATAAATTCCTTGAAAGACATCATTTAAAGACAAAATTTGTCAGTCTTCCAAATCCAAGGCAGGATTACTATGCACTTGACATATTCAAGAATTAATTTTGAACTAACTAGTGTGAGCACCAACAGCAGCACAAAATCAGCAGCTTGGGCTTCAGCCACTGACTGTCTGCACAGGCTCTGAATGAGCCTGCATCCATGAAGTTTCTCTTTTCTGAATCAGCTTTTTGGCAGCTCTGGTCAGTGAAGTTTTCAGTTCCCAGCTTGGTGTGCTCTAAATGACTGACTGCTTGAAATTGTTTAGCTGCCGTTCAAAAGGTGTGTCAGAAAAAAAAGTTCAGGTCACAACTGCTCGGTCTTTAGAAGACAATGATCCACCCATGCAGCAGTGATCCTCAACAGCTCGTTTTATAAATAGTGGCTAAGAGCAAAGCCACTGTCAGTTTGAACCTGTGGGTGGCCTCTGTATCAGTGCCAGTTCCTGCTCCTTAGCTGAACTGCAGGGATTTGCATTGGCTCCTGGCTGTCATTCTCAGAGGTGCAAAACTCCCAACAGGATGGGTATCTAAAGCAAATTACTGACCGAGGCTCTGTCTTTATACAGAGAATTTTTACACTTGTCTGTGTTCTTGGAAAAGCCACCACACCTCTCGCTGTAGATCACAGCACTAGTAGCCAATTTAATTTCCTTTTGGAGCCATTCCTAAATTGACATCAGCGTGAGCCAACCCAACACATGTCCCAGTTCCAGGCATGTGAGATAAAAAAGTCTATCCTCAGTTTTCCTTAACTGCAGGTCACTTGATGGGATTCTCCGTTTTCTAGATTGAGCTCTGACTTCAGTAGTTTCTGTCTTGTTTCTTACCTTTCTGTCAATATCTGTGTGCAGAAAGTTACTGTCTGCTTTCTTGCTCTGGTGCTGTCAATGCAAGTATGCACCCAAAGGTTTCTTTCTTTTGCGTGAACAGAAGCTCGTATTTTCTTGTAATTTTCAATCACAGGTCCCCTGATTGTCTTTGCTGGAATTAAGGACCTGAAACTTATGAAGACAACGCAGTCTGGATTTGAAGGCTTCTATAAGAATGAACACACCACACTGCCTGAAAGGCATGACAGGATTCTATGTGGAGAGCTCTTCTGCAAATGGTCATATGGCGAATGCAAGGATTTTGACTTCGACTGCATATGGTATATGTTATATCAAGTAATATCAGTTTCCTAATCTATACTCACAAAGTCCCTCTATACAATACAGAAGGTCTAAGGGCCAGATCTGCAGCTGCTGTGCACCAGCCACCCACAGGTCTCAGTGGCAGCACTAAGCTCTTGTTACCAGGAGTGAGAGGCATGTCTTAGGGGTACTCCTCTCTCTAAGGGTACATCAGTGGACAGGATTCAAATGAACAGTTCAGTGTTCAGTGCAGAACACTTTAGGAGAATAAAATACCTAATTTTTAAAATATTTTTAGCAAAACCTATTTGTGAATTATATATCTGGCAGGAGTGGGGAGTGGAAACAGAATTTGGATGACAGGACTAATTGTTCTTCCTCAAAATCCCAGGGGCTATGTATTTGCTAGAAAAGACATGCAAAATACAAACAAAAACCACCCCACAGTAGAGAATTATGGATCTAAGCAGAGACAGCTGATACAAGGTTTTGTAAGAATCTGTGTTACCTCTAGGAAGAAAATCCGTGAATGTATCCTTGAAGCCTTTGCCGGACCACCTGACTGTGGGGAATATTCACCCTCTTACCAGAAAACTGTCAACTGTATCCAGATGCTTGTCCTTTCCAGAGTGTCACAGGTATCTTCTTTCCTCCTAATGATGTTTTACTTCAATTTACTAACAATAGTGAATGTCAGTTGCACCACTGGGAAGACCAACATGAGACTGTTATTTCCTCTGTCAGTTCTAGGTAAGACTGGAAATTCCCCACCACCACTCAGTGCTTGGCAGCACTTGAATAAAAGTGAAAGGTGTGCTACACGTGTTCACTAGATTGCGTTTGATCACCTGTACTGCAGGGTGACATTGTTCTTTTTTACACTGAATGAAAAGTCTGCCAGGCTGTTGGCTGAAAAGGTGCCCTAATTCATTGTCTCATCCATTTTCATGGTTTCAGGTACAGGTCATAGAAGTCGTCTTGAACAACACCTTTTATAATGTTGTAGACATGAAGAATCTAGGCTTGACCAATGACAAAGAAGTAAGTAAATGCTTCAAACACAACTTGACTGCCCTCTTTAGAAATACTCAGCCTTAAAGCATAGCAGCAGTTCTACATAAAACAGAGTTAAAGTGAGCAAACTTTCTCTCCCAGCCCGAGTAAAAGCTCCACATTACCTCTAAAAAAGACTTACACTGATTACAACAGGAAGATAAATAACTGTCTTCTTGTGTTATTGATAAAACCTAAAGGTGCAGGTGGAATACTCTGGACATCAAAAGGATCCGTAACAGAGACTGTCTCTGAAAAATTATTCCTGTTTTCTCCACTGAGTTTGACTCTCCATTGTAATGTCACCCTGTGCATTTACCCAAGCAGAATGCACTGTGGCATCCCAGATTGGTCCAACAGCAGATGAGGTACAAGCCTGGGATCAGGCAGAGGGCAAGTGGTAGGGGATGAGATGTATTTGCTCCTCCCTCCACAGCTGCTCTAGCTGCCAGCTACATCCAGCTAAAGGTCTGTTACATTATCCTCACATGGAAGAGAGAAATGGGGTTATTCCATTTGGCATCAATGGTCTTACAGTCTGTTTATGCTCTAGTCTCCCTCCAAAGTCTTGTGATTCTGCTGCCATGCTCTCCTATTCTTGCCCTCCTTCAGGTGGACATTATAGATCCACTTCTACTTGTGATAACGTATCTGCCACTGATGTTGATAAGAGAAAGAAAAGGCTGGGTGTGATTTTATAAGGAGGTGAATAGTCACAGTTTCTGCTGGCACATCCCTGTCTCAAACATAACTTTTGTGTTTGTGCTCATCCCCCTCAGGTTTTGGTCCCAGTGGAAGCTCCTTATGGCTCCTGTGCTTGCACACTTGGCCGGAAGAAGTTTTTTGAAGCACAAGGCCATATGATGAGAGATGAGAGGAGATGTCAGTTTGGACTGGCAGCTGCGCAGGGAAACTAAACCTCTTGGCTATACTCAACCTTCCTTATGAACTTAATAGCATGGCTTTCCTATCAATGTTTACTCCTTATCGGCCTCTTCCATTGCTGACTACTTTTCCCTCTATGAACTCCTGAACATGGGATTTATGAAGGACCCTCAGGAAATCAGAAATCAAAGTCTGTCCCTGAATTCCAGTGTGATTTGCAGACTGAAATGCCCTCAGCTCTTTGGAAAATTCCAGCTGGAAATATTATAGTAAATTAATTTTTAAACTAGCTATTCCCAGACCTCTTAATGAAACAATTAATTTGATGTCTGTAACATGTTTTTGAAATGTAAGATCAGGAAATCTGTATATTCTCTTTATTAATATTTATTCAGTAAAATGAATATACAGGCACGAGAACTGCTGTTTCATTGACATAACCTGTCATGACCCCTTGATGCCACACTGATCTACAGAGCTGAGGTTCTGGCCCAGTGACTGAACAGGGAATCAGTCAGAATCAGGATTTCTTTGCACAGAAAATGAGAAGCAGAAAGGAAAAAAAAAAGCATCTCTCATATCTCCTTTGTGGTATGAATAGTTACAGCTGTTGACTACTTTCTCTGCATGTATTCTGACTGCATGACTGCTGCTGCTACTCATCAGACTATAGTTACTATAGTACTTTTACATTAGTCACTGAGGTGATTTGAGGGTTTGGGCTATCTCTGCAGGTTTAATTAAATAGTTTTCTTTAGTCTAATAATCTTATCATGACTTCTGAGCAGTCAGGAGTCAAGCTACGTAGCCCTATTACATTTGGGAGGGGTAGGGACAAAACTAGACAGACAGATAATGTATATTTTACTTTCATTACCCAGGTTATAGCTTTGAACATAGAGATAAAACAATATAGTCAATGATTCTCATCTCACAAACTGTGGCTACCACGTTTGCAACAGGAATTCTGCTCAGCTTCCAACAGCTTCTAACCCTTGCTCTCATTTTCTCCAAGTGTCATTTTTACAGACTCCATGTGACAGGGTACAAATCCAATGGGAAGTGCCCAAAGTAAGTTCTAAAACCTGCAATTCAGTTGCCTTTGTGCCTCCTGAGTTTGGCAGACATGCAGCATTGCTCTGGGTACAATCATTAAATTTGTAGGCACCAAAATGGGGGAGATGTCCTGCTCCATGTGACATTTTGAGGTGCTTTGCAGGATAGAAACTCGCCTGGATGAGCAGGGCATAATAGATGCAAGAGAAGAACTGTCCACCAGCCTGAGCTATCTCCTGAACAACAGGAAAATGACACCACAGCGTGAAGCTGTCCCAGATATGATGTTCTCTGGTCACCAGCCAATTCTGAAAGCTTTATTTACAACACTTCTAGCTTTTCCTGGGGACATTCTCGCTTACCTTCTTAGATTGTGTTGTATTGTACTTGCAGGCTTATGTCTTGCTACTTCTGTCACTTCTAGGTGCTTTTAATTTATTAATGTATCTTTTAAAGGCAAATAAAGAGCAACATCAAAAAACAAACTAGTTTTTGACTATTTACTACTTATATATAAATGTGAACATTGTAAGTAAAAGAACTGTTTTAATTCATCCAATTTCACCTAAAAAGTGACCAATCTTCTTCCAAATGACAGTTCACAAGCAATAGATGAAAAAGAATCTTACTGAACATGGCAGCATTTACCTCTTTTTGAAACAAGGCAGATCTGCACAACCAACTTCCTTTCTACCTTATAAGAAATTTATTGCGTTAGGCACAAGGTTTCTTTTGTTACTCTTTGTGCTTCATTTGTGGTGCTGCAAGGTAGTGGTGGACTAACCTCCACGGCAGAATGAGGACACAAAGCAGCGAGCAGTTGTTTACTGAGCCTTTCCTGTGGCAACAAGCACACATGTACACTGGAACAGTGTGGTTTGTATAAACCTCCACAGACATGCAGACATTCACTAAGTCTTTAGAGCATCTCAGTGCAGCTCCATCCAGCACTGCAAACCTGAGTCACTTACGTGGGCAGATTGCTTCTAAAGAAAGCACTTAGGCAATCGGAAGCAGCCCAAATTTCCCATATGGCAACTAGATTAAGATAACAGTGGCATAAATCATTTTTGAAAATGTGAGTTAGCCAGACTCACTTGGGCCTGAAATCTGACCAAATTCCCATTGGCTTCATTA
The DNA here is from genome assembly GCA_013397055.1 of Pachycephala philippinensis. Classification (NCBI taxonomy): domain Eukaryota; kingdom Metazoa; phylum Chordata; class Aves; order Passeriformes; genus Pachycephala; species Pachycephala philippinensis. The sequence goes on along the minus strand of VWZT01011431.1, from coordinate 2,285,150 downwards.
GACTCAGTCTCCACAATGGACTTGCATTAATTTCATTGAGACAGATGTTTTTTTCAGTTCCTGTCCTAAGGAGCTATTCAAGTTGCTTACTGTGTTTTACTCAGAAGCAGCTGCAACGCTTTGCTGACGAAATCACACTTGATGAAAATGAGCAGCAGCTAGCAGATTGTAAAACTGCTGTTTAAAATACAACTTCTTGCTGATAACTTGAACCTTGCTGTTCCTGGGCTACATCCCAGTAGTTCATAGGGGCTGAAGCCTCCTACCAAGAAACAGAGTATTTCCAGTGCACAAACGTATTATCTTTTTAGCCTTTGATTACTGCCCAGGACAGTCCAATGTGGAGGTATGATAATAAATATAGATATAAATATAAANAAATAGAAATAGAAATAGAAATAGTGGAGGTATGATAAAAGAATTTTCCCCCAGCTAGGGTGACATCCATTTTAGGTCCTGCGTTGATGGGAAAAATCCCTTCCCCAATATGGGTATGTAGCATCGTACCCTATTGGTCCCCTGTTCCTTTGTCCCTCCCTATTGTTCCCTCATTGGTTTGTGCCCCATCACCCCACCTGCTGATCCTCCCCCCTGTATAAGTGATGTACCCCCATTTTGCGTTGTCTTTGGTACATGGTGGTCTTACGATCATGGCAGCACCCGATTAAAGCCTTGGAACCCCATGCCGAAGGCCCCTCTCGTTCTGTTACCTCTGCCGGCGCTCCCCTAGAGGGAGCTTGCTCCATCCTCACCCTGCAGACCACAGGACATCTGCAGGGGGGATGTCGAGCCAGCTCCCCCTGGGCCAATTTTATTTTATTTTAATTTACAACAGTCCAACACAGCCCTCCTCAGCTGCTCATCATGCTCCACACACAACCAATGTCACACAGATAAAATGCACCAGCTAAACTTATCAGCCAGCACCTAAAACAGAGAGCAAATGCCACTGTCAGGGTCAGCGCAAGTGATGTGTCTTCCCTGACTGTATTATTCTATATATATTGCTACCTGCTTTCCAATATACATTTAAACCTGCCAGTTTATTAACTATTACAGCTACCTTTTTTCTTCCTTAAAGGTGTCTTTTTCCTTTTTTAATTTGACCTTCCTTTTATTGAGAGTACGTAATCCTGACTCTAAGTTGAACTGAGCTACTTAAAGTGACCAAAAAACTGCTTCTGACTAAAAACATCAAAATAAATACTTCTGAATTTAGAATTCCACTGTGTTTTATACACACAATATACACATATTCCTCCTGGAAAGTGCACAGATATATCTAGAAAGGAAACCTATTAAATGTTTCCAGTTATTGGATCAAAAATGTCAACTCAGAACTCAGCTGATGTGTGACTAATCTATGGGAATCAAATCAGAAAAAACATGATCTGGGGTTAGTTGTTGCTAAAACAAAATCCAACCTAAACAATATTGGAGGGACTCAAAATTAGGTAACTAAGGGGGTAGAACTTTTGATACAGAGGGAAATACGACAGACACCAGAGTGCCTGAGTACTGTGGAGGGCTTCTGCCACTTCTCAAGTGTGGCATTAGGAATGAATTCCTATATTACATCTGACTGAAAAAGACAAGAGTTCAAGTTTTAATGGCCTCATACTCCTGCAACGTTTTCTAATACTCTAGACACACATATTTCCAGGTAGGAAAGCCCAGGCAAACTGGCGTGTGTTATTTATGCAGAAGGGAGAAGGGAATTTGAAGAGTGTCCTTGTGAAACAGGGTTGCTGCACCCAGGCACACGCCCATTTCCATGCTTCTCTCCCCACAGTCTGGCCACCAGCTTGTGAATAAACTCAGCCACAAGTTCCTTGCTTTTTACTTCCTTCCTCCTTCCAGTAGGACAAGACAAAGCAATGTTACTCTTGAATCCAAGGGATCAGGGCAAACCATGAGCCTTCCCTTCCTTTTCTGATACAATTCAGAGGCATCTGCTAAAATCAGAGGCATCCTCAATATAGTAAGTACCAAAGAGTGTTTATAGAGGGGCAGCTGGATTACAGCAATCATCCAAAAAAGGGAAGAGAACATCCTGAGATGAATGCAAGTCTGCCAATGCCAAGACATTTGCTGCTGCCTTATCAGCAGATCAGCTGATGATACAGCAGTTATAACTGCTGACTGCTCCTTTAGCAGCGATGCTCACGAGTGCAGCATATAAATACAACAGTGGTCTCCAGTACTCACCAGCAGCCTTCAGCAGCAATGAAACTCTCACATGGAGACCAAGAACCACTTACAGTCTTCAAGGTGCTCCCCTTGGGCTCTCCACGTGCCTAAGGTTACAGCTGAATTCCCCAAATTTTTAACAACTACCAACCAATGTTATTCTGGGAACTGAATATACATTGAAGATCCAAATGAACATCACTAAATCAATTCCCTAATTATAGGGGCTAAGTAAAAACTAATTTAATGACCTTGTTACATTATCATATTAAAAAGAAGACAGGCTTTCCCAATAGGAATGAAAGCTACTTCTTAAATGTCTGCTCATTCTTCCAATGGAGACTGCCCCTGCCACTGTCCTCAGCACTCCCCCTGGGGAAACTGCTGTCCAGACTGAGCAACACAGAGGTGAAGGTGCATAGAGACCTTCCATGTGATGGAATGGGACATGGATGAGATCTCTTAGATGACATCTCCAAACTCCAAGTCCCCTCATTAGATGAAGAAGCCAATCCATTGCCTGTGTAAATTGCCCGAGGTGAAGGAGAGAGTAGAGTAGACCCTTCTCTGCAGTGCTCCACTCACCCTGCTCCTTATGAGCCAGCGATTGTTACACCATCCACCTGTACATTTACAATAATTTCATTTCCCATGTGACTTTTGGGCCAAAAGCCATTCCTAGAAGAGAAGGAATTGCTATTCTGACTTAGAAGTAAAGAATCAGAATGAAGTAAGGTAGTATTTTTCTGGTCCTACTCAGACTCAGCCTTCAAGTTGTATACAATATCGCCATTAAAAATTGAGAAATAAATTTGCAGCTTCTCCCAGACTCACAGAAAATAAGACCCTCTGATTTTAAAATAACTGGCACTGTTACTTAAATGTGACAGTGGAAAGAGGAGTGTTGAAGACAAAAGATCAATTCAATGCTGATTTTTTAAAAAGAGAAAGAGTGAAAGGATTTGGTAGAATTTGAACATGTTGGGAAAAGCAGGGAAAAGAAGGAAGAGTTAATTTAGCAATTAATCCTGACAGTGACAGCCTAATGAGACATTTTACCAGGGCCATTTCTAACCAGAAGTGATGTATGGGGTGCTACTCCCTTTGTTACAGCTGACAAATCTTGTCTTATGATTATATGGGCAAAGAATCTTCTACAAACTGAGCAAGTGCAGCACATTAGAACACACTGGGAACAATAACATGCAGGGATGGGAAATGGCAGCAAGTAGTCAGAACAATTCTTTCTGCACTGAGAAAGTGATCTTGGTGGACAGGTACAGCCACAGATCCCACACTTTGCTGACAGTTGCCTTACACGTGCTTTATGTGTGGTACTTGTCTCTGTTTAGATGCAAAGAGAACATGCCATGTTGTGCACCCACAGCTTGAGAGAAGAGTGACCAGAGCCGATGAACAATTCCAATATATATTTCACACCCATCATACCAGAATAGACATACTGTGATGCTTTCAAATAATTTTAGAAGTGTATGAAAGATTCTGATAGACATGGACTACTGATACTAGGAGAGAGGAAGGACAAGGAAGAGGAAGACGTTGGCTGAAGCATGATTGTTTTTGTGCTGACTGACAGCAGAGCAGGGGAGCTCAGTGCTGCTTTCCTCCTTACAGCTGCCTACAGGAGAAGGGCACTCTGAATTGTGGTTTGGTGTGAAAGCCAAGACCATCATCACACTCACCCCCTGTATCAGCTGAGCAGTCAGATGCTGGCAGCTTAACCATCACCCAGAGCACAGGCAGGGCTTTTAAGGAAGAGGGACTCTCCCAGCTGCAGGCACATATAAGGGCATGATTTAAATTGGATTCCTGCATAGCTCTGCGACTCAGAGCTGCAGTACTGACATTGTATCCAGTAATACCTATCAGTTGCTTCCTCATCGCAACAGCAGCTGTGTTTTCTGCAAGAGGAATGGTAGCTAAAAATAATCTGGCTTTGACTTCCTCTTTTAAACCCTCCAGTCTCTTGAAAAGATTTTTTTTGTTCTCCCAGAAACAGCAAGGAGAATGTAAGAGACAAAACCAGAACGGTCAACGGCACAAAGAGAACAGCAGCATTAGAAAGCTCAGAGAACAGTAGGAAACGACAATAAAAATCAGAGACAGTAAAAAAATTGCCACAGTTTTGACCAATATTTTCCAAATTCCCTTTTGCACTTGCAACGAGATTTCTGTTACGCCTTTACATGTATGACTCAGTGGTGCTGAGCAAAAGGGAAATACAATCTGGATGTTTTCGAATGCAATTTGTTTACTCATTAAACACATTAAAAGAAAGAACTGTGTTCAGTAGTCATCAAATGCACTCTCATGTCTGTGGAGATTTTTACTCCCTCTTGGAATAAGTATCTTTTACTTCTAGTTCCGTCTTCCATAGGACCACAAAATGTAAATCCCACACCAAACATGCAAATGGAGAAAAAAAGAATATTCAATTAATCCTTCAGTAACACAGCACTATGTATTCTCCTCCAAAATAATTCTACAAATACAGTGCTGGTTAGCATGTCCAGACTGCTTTCACAATCCTTTTCATGAACATACCTAATTCTATATTAAAATATTTAGGAGTTTCATGTATAATTTTTAAATTGCAGCCCAAAATTAGCCAGATACAGACTACACTTCAAAATTCCCCAAGGCAGGGTTGATGATCTCTATTTGAATCTAGTCTACCAGAAGATCCTGACTCCCAGCAGGTATCTCTGGACATGACCAAACTATAAATAAAATCATAAGCAGAATTCAGACAGTGACTTACAAACCTGCTGCTCATAGATCAATACCTGAAGTAAGCACAATACAAGGGACAGATAGAAATGATGAATAAATACATCTTTGTACTACTGTCTCAAATTCCAAATAAATACATTGTACCACATAAAGGTTAGGAAGAATCCAAGAAAGCACGCTGCTGTATATATTTATGTAATATAGCATATACCATGAGCTTTACCTCTGGCATAGCTATTACCATGGCTTTGTCCCTTCTCTCCCCTTTCTCCCTTTAACACCAATAACCACAAGCAACGCTCTGAGCACTGTAGCATGAACGGCCATCTCACGCTTGGCCAAGTCAAAGTGCAGACAGGGCCACCGCCTAGGCAGGAGATCGCAGGAGTTTCTCCTTCCTCTCCCTGAATCTTGTCCCCACTTGGCAGAAAGCAGCACCCTTCTCCCTTCTCAGCTGCGCCCCCTCACCATTTCCTCCCACACTGTTCCCACTTTCACCACACTCTCTTGCTTATTTCCTACTACCTGGTTCCTTTGCTCAGCATCGCTGATGCAACCCCACATCCCCATTTCAGGGCTCATGACACAGCTCTCTGGGCCAGAGATGATGGTGAGGGCAGACAGGGCTTAGCACCATCCACGGGCTGTCCCGCAAACCACCCTGTGTGTACCAGGGCCAGCACAGTGGCTCTGCACCACTGACAGCTCCAGACAGGGGTAAGGCAAACACAGATGTTACTGGTGAACTGTGGCCAGGGCTTCTCTTTCAGCACTATGTAACACCAGAGAAGAAAGAGCAAAAAATAAATATTTAAATATTATGGTAGCTGATGTTAAAAGTAATCACAAGAACATAGAATATTAAGTAGGTTTTGGTACCTTTTTAATAGGAAAATGGAGAAAAGGAGCTCCAGTATACCACAACAGAGAAAGTAAAAGATCTGTAAAGTAAACTGAATCCAAACATAAGCAATGTTTTATTGGGATATAGCAAGCAACCTATCAAATAGGGAACCAGTACAAACAGATTGAACATGACTCTCTTTTAACAGAGATGTATGGTGACAAGACAGCATCTTTCAGTTCTTAAAACAAGTATTCAAAGTGTTAAGTAAAGCATTAAAAAAAAAAAACAATCATTACAACACCAAAGACAGACAATATTAAAAATGTGCAGAATTTTACTTTTTACAAATTTCTGCATAATGTTAGAAAATAATCATAAATTAAAAAAGGAATAAAATGAAGCTTTTTTTTTTTGCTTGCAAAGCAACACAAACCTTTAAAAACCAACTATATTTTACATAGGAATACTATTAAAAACAGGTGAAAAGCTGAAAATTTAAGACAGCAAAAAATACACAACCCGGTTTCACCTGTCAGCAACACCTTCTGCTATTGAAGGAGTTATGTTAGTTCTATGTACAGCTTTAAACATTGCAGCATACCACGAGTAAACCTTAATAAGGTCAAAATAGGACCCTCTGCAAAAAAGGGTGACTTGGCAAGTGTCAGTCCCATCCTGAAATTATAAGTAGTAATAATTTTAGTAGGTCTTTAGTGTAAATCAAAACCTACTTTAATTGGTTCCTCTCTCTAAAGATGCATGTAAACTTTGGGGTTGGTTTTCTTTATTTTTTTTGGTATTTTAATTAATGTAATGAAGAACATGTCTGGCTCAAAAATGAGAATGACATACCTCCCTTTTGTTCTGGATACAGTGATGTAGCTATCTCAACATGCTCATTGACACTTCCTAAAAGAGAAAATCATTATGTATTATGTAAAAAATACACACCACCTCTCTCAGTTCAGACTCAGTATATAGTATATTGCCAGCTCTATCCAATAGGATATATAGTGTAATTTGGTTTAAACTCTTAATAGATATATTCTCTCTTTACAAAGTTCCATCACATGAAACCAAATTGCTTATTTTTCCTTTGAGGCACAGCATGACCCCAATTAGACAATTAGCTATAAAGAGTTGTTCTTTAGATGTTGTGTCTGTAGAGGTTTTACGTGATATTCATAGATTTTCAGCGCAGGCCCCAGTTTTAATGAAAGTCCAGTCAGTACATCATTTCTTGTCATCAACAGTAATGATTTGCCATCAATTTCCTATAAGAAGAATTAAAGAGTTGATAAAGACAAATATATAAATCTAACAGATGAGAACAGTCATGCAACAAATGGAGGACTACTATGGAGGATCAGTGAGAAAAGAAATAGTAACCTTGATTTTCCTGAAACCATGTTCACAGCTGCTAAACTCCGCTGTCTACTTTTCAAGTGCTCACCTGTGCTGACTAAGGCATAAATAATATTTAGGCAAGCACAAAATCCAAATGAGCCTAATTTCAAAATTCTCTCCTTGTAAACCTCTTTCAAATTAATAGGTACAAGTGAAGAATGCCTAATTATCAGCCATTAAGGGAAGGATACTCCTAAGAAGGCAGCTTATGAAGTGCATTTCAGAAGAATTACTATTGACAGCAATAAGCAAGTTTAGACTAGTGAGTATCTGCTAATAACTTCAGGTGCCTTCTTTAAAAGGCCAACCTTCCCATGCAGCCTAGGGGGGGAAAAAAAAGGAAAAGGCTCTTGCAATCAGAAATTTTAGAAGGGCCTAGCTGGAGCTCGACGCTCTGAGAGAACTTCTCTTCCTCTACTTACAAGGAAAGAGGAGAAAAGCAGCAACTTGCCAGCTTAGGTCTCAAAACCCCCTACATTTTCTTGCTTAAAATACCTCTTGTAAATCACAGATATGGTGGAATTTTTTTTTTCCTCTCAGACCTTGACTTTCTGACCTGTTTAGGTCAGAAATCCTGTAGGCTTTGGAGTTTTTTTCCATCTCAAAACCTTGTCAAAATGGAAGGGAAAGAATCCACATCTCTCAACTACCTTCTCCCTTGCAGACATGGGACCATCCTTTTCATTACACATTTTTACATTACTCCAGAAACAGGAGCTACAGCTACACAACAATGCATTGATTGGTGTCTCACAACACAGCCAGATCTCCAAAGGGCATCATGGCCCAAACATGTATATAGCCTTATCTGGCATTCTCCTGCAATGGACTCCACTCTGCTGTTTCATTCTTTTTTATACTTTTAATTAAAACCTCTTAGTATTAACTGTTGAATTTGTTATCAACAGCCAACAACTAATTCAAATGCTGGCATTTATCGTTGTCCCAAAACATAGTATTTTTATAAGTATTATAAACATTACACATCAATTTTTCCCACTGCAGTATGTTCCTTTGGAATATTAAATATTATCTTGAAAATAGCAGAGATCCCATCCTTGATTACAACTCAACATAAAAAGAAGACTTCTATTAGAGTTCAGCAGGAATTTGTCCAGGCTGATCTCTCTTACAATTTGATAAAGTTTATAAATACAAAATACATAGACAAACCACAACATAGCCAAAGATCAGCTGGAAGTGGCATTTCTTTAAAATATCCCCAAGATGTATACAACTACTAATCCCTCAGGGGAGCGCAAAGTAACAGTATTTCTAAAAGAAAAGAAAGTTTCCAATAACTTTTTACCCAATTATAGCAGGTGCCTCTTTCCAATTACTGTTGAGAATGTTAATGGTTAAAACCAGTTTCTATCCTCTCTTTTCCATTCGTCACAATTCTTTCTGTGGGAATTTTGACACCAGTGAGTATTTTGCTCATTGCTATGACCGATCTGAAGTTGCCTTTTCTGCTGCTGTTCAACGATGCTATGGAGGAAGAACAGCCTCCAGCTTGGTAGGATCCAAATGGAGTAAATCCAGTACCTGGAATAGGAGAAACTCCAAGAATAGGAAAAAAGCATCTATTCCTTTCCCTTCTTCTTCCACAGGGTTCCCTGTGGTTTCTAGAAATGCTGGTAACTACTAAGACTTTCACTGAATAGAAAACTGATTCTTTAAACACATCTGTGTAAGAATGAGTGATTACATATTCAGAATTCAAGCGTTTTATATCTTTGTGTGAATTGTAAGTTTTACCTCTTTCACTTCCTTTAAGTTTTCCACAGTAACCTGCTTCTGCAGAACTGTCACAGTTAACTATTTTTTGGCACCAGTAAGATTTTGTATGCTCTAGTCACTTCTCTGATTTCTTCTCTGCTATTTCTCTATTTTCTGGATTTTTTTCAGGATGCAATTTCAATGCCAGCTCTCTTTTTGATGTTAACTGCAGAGAGACTTCTCTGCACAACTCAAACTAACAGTAATTCCCCACTGTGCCAGGATGACCTCAACAGCAGTATCACATTGTCTTCAGCAAATAACCAGGAGACTGGTTAAGCTTCAAGTCCTCCCACCACTGTTTCTGCTCTAAGTGACTGAGAAGTGCAAAGTTTTACAGTAAGCCAAGACGAGAGCATGGCAGCCAGCATGCTCACGTGCTCCTCCACACCATGGCTCTGCCAGAAAGCAGCAGTGGACACCAGCTGATGTCAAACCCAGGCTTCCCTTCTGGTAAGGCATTGCAGTGAGGCCAGCAAACCAGTATAGGGTTACTTGGGCATATCTGGCTATCACAACACTAATGGTCAAGAAGCCACATGGGCAATTACAAAGGTCAGAGCATGAGCACATCTTGAGACCTTGCAAACAGCTTCAGCCTTGGAGTGAGTCACAGTCCCCCATGCTTCCAGGGCTCCTAGAGAAAGCTCAGCCACATACTGGCAGGCTGTATTTCTCTGCAGGTGTTTACACCCTCATCCTGCAACTCGTATTCCTCCCTCTTTAGGTATCCTGTGTCCCCAGCTTCTTGGCTTGTCTGATTTGCTTGCTGATGTTATGGTTTTTTGTTATCGGGCAATATCCTTCAGTTGTATCTGTTTTCATCAGTGAGCTCTTTTGATTTGCTGACATCAGTGGAACTCCAAGAAGGAATAATATATAATCATCATATAAGCATCACTTCTTACCAGCACTTACAACACAGTTTTAATAAAACATTCTGCAGCCCTTAAAATGTCTTCTAATTTTCCTTAAAATATTTTAAGAAAAAATCACTTGTTTCAGGTGAGTCCAGACGAATTCAGATTCATCAAAAGAAAGTGTGGACTCAGTTACTGTTGTGTAAAAGCTCAGTGTAATAATAGATGTCATGATTACATTCTGGGCTATGGATATTTTGTAAGGAAACCATTGTGCTACCCTACTGAAGCAGTTCAGTGGAAAACAATTTCCCAGTGTTGTAGGTGAAACTGAATACTTTCCTTTACCACTTACAAACTCATTCCTCTTCCAGGACATATTCAGGGCAGTAGATCAAATGAAACTAGGTTTCTGGGGCCCAGGCAACTGCAGACGACAGAGGAAAATAGAGATGGCCAGAACTGCAGCTGCATGCCTGGTGCTCTACAGACAGAGGATGGCTAAGGTTCAAAGTGAACCTGTCTGCACTGCCATACCTGGAAGATCCTGATGAATACTGTCAGAACACCATTAAAGTTAGTGGTAGAAATAGTGCAGAAGAAACTGAACAGCACCACTGATAAGAAGTTAGGGACAGGGTTGTTTATGGAGCAGTTCCTGGTGCAGACAGGGAATAGACTGGCAAACCCGGCATGTAGAGCCAGGCACTTGCTGCTCTTCATGCTGCTAATGGAAAGGAGGGGGAAGGCAGTGGCAATGACTTCTGCTGTGATTGTCCATCCCTCAGCTCCTGTCCCTCCCATATCCTGGTGGCAGCTGTCAGCCTCTCCCTCCAAGGCTTTATCATAAGGTGAAGTTGGCAGTGGAATCACAGCCACATTTCTGCACATAGCTATCCTAGCAGAGTCCTCAGTTACCTTTCTGAAACCACTTGCCCTCACTGCAGAACACTGATAAAGCCTTCACACTCTACTTCTACGCTGCTTTCCGTAAGGCTGTTGCAAACTGATTTGCCAAAACTTGTAAGATAGCCTGACCTTCCTGCTGCAAAATCAGTAGTAATTACTGCAGTATTATTGACTAGCCAGCTGTGAGGCAAAGAGGTTAAGATATTTGATGGAAGTCAGAGGTATCTGTCAGTACAAGGAAAAGACTCCCAGAGGCCACAATTACTTTGCCTATGTGGTTTTTTTAAGCCACATTTCCAGGGCTGTTGAGGAGACATGGATGCTGGTATTACGGAATGGACACACTCAAACGTTTTCTTTTTTGGCATGTTCACCCATCTTCAAATTCTGAAAAATGAGTAGCAGCTGCAGAAAGAACCTCTCTCTGCAACCTGCCAGAGAATCACCCAACACCAGGCTTTTCACCCTCAAGAACAAAGAGCTAAATTTAGATACTTTGTTATATGCATCAGTTACAATCAGATAGGATTTCACAGACATGGTGCTGAAGATCAGCAACATTAACCTGATCAACCATGATGTTATTTCATGTGCCATGTACAGTGCCCCTGCAAAGCTGTCAGTAACTTGCACCAGCTCAGTAGCTTGGAAGGTCAAGCCATCTATTTTGATAACTAATTACAAGCGTGGGTGACTCATTTCCTGGTAGTCACACACAAACCTACAGAATTATCTGGGGAGGTGCTGAACTGCCAATCTGATTGATGTAAGTTACTTCTCTATGGAACAGGTGGGCTGTAGGCCAAGTAAGCTGAGTTCCCTATTCTGCCCCACTAACACACCTTTACCAGCTGCTGGCAGATGAGTTACAATGGGCCATCTGACTGTTCAGCTCTTTGCTGATCTAATCCTCCAAAAGAAGCCTTCCATTAGTATCAGCAGCTACAAGACCCAGAAACAAAGACCAAATCTCTTTCTCAGACTGAGTCCTACAAATATGCTGTTCCTCTGCCAGCTTACTGCCAACTTGTCCTTTCCATGTTCACTTGTACTGCCAAGTTCAATGCAACACAGCAGCCCTTTTTTCACCCTATGCCTTCAAATTCAAATTGTTGCTTAGAAGTCCCAGATTTTATAAATACTCATGAGTGTATTTGCACAATACCCTAAGAAAGAAAGGAATTCACGTTTTAAATACCATTCACATTTTAAATAACAAGACAGTGAAACTGAGTGGGTTGTATAGGGAGACTGAGTTCAAGCCAGAAAATTTGTATAGATTTCTCACCTTTCTGAATCCTATTTTAAACAAACTCCAACTCATTATCCACAGCTTGTAGAACAATATTATTACCCAGAGATCACAGTCCCATGCATTGTCACCCAATAACAGACTCAAATCCCCCCATTATTGTGGGATTTTTTCTCCCATTTTACAGTATATAACCAGGCCCACGGCAAAAATGTGCAATGTGACAAACTGGTGGCAGTCAAAAGGTGTTTGCCAACAGATTTACCTGTTCCTGAAAAGCATTGGCTTGCTCTTCAAATCCAGCTGTTCTGAAATAATTCACAACATCGGTGACAGCCCAGTCAGCAGGATCCAGAGGTCTCCCATTCTCTACTGAACTGCAAAGTGCAAATCCAGACAAGTAATCACTAGAAGTGAGCAGAACATCTGTTGCTTCTTTGTGCACGCCTCATGTACATCCCCTGCTTCCTTGTTTCTCCAGGAAAAGTGTTCTTTGATACATCTCCCCCCACCCCAACACAGAACAGTCACTCCTGTCCTTTTACTTTCCAAAGACCTGATGCTGGCGAAAACCGAGATACCTCTCCTTCAGAAAAGAAGAAAATATATGAATCTTCACATCAGCCAAAGGTAATCAGTCAGGATCTTCCTACAAGTGTGCTGTCTTTGCTGTTGGAGAACAAAAGCTGCCATAACTGGGGTACCAAATTCCTGCCTTTCAAGCCTGCAGCTTGCTTTCAGCTACCAAGTACTTAAAAAATTGTATGTGGATTATTCTTCACACAGATGAGACTGTCCCTGTAACATGGTAGCCATCTTTACCTTGCAAAACAACAACAAATAAATTACAAACAAACAAAACTCCCCAGCCAAAACAAAATAAAGAGGCACCAAATGATTGCACTAATTCTCAATATAGAAAATTTGCCCAAATTGTTGTCAGACTCATCTTTGGACAAACCTATGGACTTTTTAAATAGCTGTGCATCTGAGAAAACATCGTTAAACTCAATCAGAATTAATTCCTTTTGTGATTAACCTCAGGCAATTGCTTTCCACAGTAGCAAAAACAACAAAACATTCATATTACTATCCTTACCCTGCATTTCTTTTTCTCAAACTGTAATCACCCTATCACAAAGATAACCTTTGTGTATCTGAAATTTTTTGGTAAAAAAAGACACAGTGAGCTTGACTGCCTTTTCTACTGCAATTTATGAGGATGAAGAGCTAGACATCAAAGAGCTTCTTTAATATGTTTCTCCAACCAGAAGTCCTGAAGTTCATGCCAAATATTTTCCATTGTTATGCATGCTTAACCATAATGCTAATGAAGCAATATTGAAAATGTACAGATCAGGGCAGGTGTCAAAATCTTGTTCATTTTCTGGTCTGAAGCTTAGAGGCAGGACTTTGATTTCAACAGCACCAGCTGGAAAAGAAACACAGATTATGCTCTCCTGACAATATTTTTGTTCTGTACTTCAATTTTTTGTTTTCCAGCTGTCACCATCTCTGCCTTGCCTGGACTTGTATGTCTTTCAGCAAAATAACTGGGCGAATCAAGGGCCAACCATTTTTTAAAGCAGCCAAATGGAATCTATAGAGTGCCTCCTATCACTGTTTCTACAACATTCTTATTTCTACAACTATCTGAGTCCTGGGAAGAAGGACTCGTGGAAACAATGATTTTTGCATCTCCCCAAATTCTTGAACTGTGTCTGTCAATATGGCAACAAAATCCGGCCACAGGGATCATCTGCAACCTGTGTTACACTGGGCCTTCTAAAGCCGTTTCTTTCATTTATCACAGATCTCCGAGCCATGAGAAACTGAGTTTCTTACTTTTGCTCATCACATAATGACTTAATTCATGAATTGCTTCGCTAATTGTGATTACACAGAAAGCAACACTCAGCAAAATTGAAAATGAGACTATCTGGCCTTATTAGAGCTGTGCTTTTTTCCTTTTTTTTTTTTTTAAATCAAAGAATGCCTTTCAGCTAAGATTTTTTGGCATTGTGCACATTCTGAGGCTTAGGAAGTAAAATGTGAAAACTGCCACCCAAAATCTGCACATATTTAGTACAGCAGCATTTGAGGAATTATATTTAAATCTTTGCATTTTCCCTAAGACATAGACTGTCACTTTCAATTAATCATTTTCTACTTAAACAAAATGCCAACAACTCAGTTAAAAAAAAAGATACTGAATTTGACCCTTCCTAAACAGCAAATAAAAGGTTCAGTCTGTAAAAATTTAATCTAACTGTAATTTGCTTACTTCTCCAAACACTTTAATTTCAAGTTAAATATGGCCCCAAACCCCTTCTTTTCACAATTTTGTATCTCAGCCCAGGTGCTTTGGTTTTTCTTGTAGCTCTTCTTTTATCACTAGGGAACTACAGCTTGGTCCAGCCCCATCCAGGGCTCAACTGCAATGACTTCAGGGGCTCTACCTCAATCATTAATTAATCATAGGAAATAATTGCAAGTTCCTGCCTCAAGGAATAGCATCACACTGGACCTCAAGTGGAGCCAATTTGCACAGCTACAGATGCAAAAGACTGGAAGGCATGTGGCAGACTGCTGGAGGCTGGCTGGATTTTAACCCATCTACCCACACAGATGCTCATTTGGCTTGCAGACTTTGTTACTCTTCTCCTCAGCCCACTGTTGACATGGCTCTATTCTTTATTCAGGTAAAGGGAATATATTACATCCATGGGTTAGCCATACACAGGCTTATGCCTGACATCATGGATGCTTTAAAATCTTAAGAGGACTGGCATTTTAGGCCTTGAAACAAAATACTAGATGCACTGACAATGAATAAGAATTCGGCTTGTCTGTTTTTCACCACTGTCCCTGTGCCTTTATTGCCATCATGTGGCAGAAGCAGCAAGGTCTGAAAGGATATAGCTGAAAACAAACAGATTTTATCCAACCTATTTATAAGCACTTCAAGAAAGTGTCAAATACTTCCTTTGTAGATATGCCCACATACATACCATATACATTCATCTAGAAACCACAGCCCCATAGTCTAATTACAATTTCCATCCGCTCTAAAAAGCCGTCTTATCAATCAGTAGTTGAGCCTTTATCACCCAAGCCTTGGGGAAAATGATTAAACATAAACTGTCCCTGCTTTGACTGCCTCCTTTCCCTCCCCGCCCCACAATGCTCATTGTAGAAACCACACTGTCAAAGGGAAGGTGGTTTCTGAGGGACACACACAATATTTATTCATAGTCACGAAACATGAAAATGCTCTTTATGTTGGTGTGGTGTAGCCAGCGTCTCAAGTGAAGGGGGAGGATGCTGATTTTAATGGCTGCCATCGGATCTTTTGATGCTATGTCATTATCAGGTGTTTTATCAGTAGCCTGAAGTGACCATTATTATTTACATTACTCTAGTGCCTATGCATTGTCATGTTTTTTTGGACAGCTTATGTAAAAGAGATATGAAGGAGGATAATGAGGTGCAGCTGCACAGAAGTGTTGCAGTTTGACAGAACACACTAAGAGCTCACTCTAGTACCTTTCCTTGTGGCCTTTTTTTCCCTTTAATATATACACATATGTGTACATCTCTCTCACCATGGCTTCTGTAACCCTAAAGCAGCAAGGCCAGGTTTTTCCACACAGAACTTCACTTCTCAGATCATAACGTCATTCAGAATTGCTAGTCCGAATTAAAGAATTTCTGACCCTAAGTAAATGCCTACAAAAAAGTTCCTATGCCTTAGCCTGTAGTTTACCACACAAAAGAAAGCAGTAGAGCAGTACACACCACGCCTTATTCCCACCCTAGGTCTGAAATAAAATCCCAGCAACTTCAGGCTTCTCCAATAAACAGCTTAAAGTACCTGTTTCAGAAGGGAACTGACACCTAAGTGATATGCTGCTACTACTTCTCAGCCGTAGACAGGTGGGCTGTCATCAGAGAAGGGCACAGAGAGGTAACTTCCACACAGGACACTTCTCTCATTAGGCACTGGTTCTGCAAAAGCCACTAACAGGCAGGTGAGCAGAGGCAGAGTATTGGCTACAGTGCTACCACTTGCTTTAGTCTCTGGTTGAGATGAAAAGAAACGTACCCCTAATACTAGCTTCTACATCTCTTCATTGCTATGCAGTCCTACCACATATCACTTTTAATCAACTCAGTGCCCTGGACTCTTCTATTTCAAAGCTGAAATACAACAGAAGTAATTAAGAACAGGGAGGGTTTGAAATGAGCAAAGATGGAGATGGTCACTATTGCCAACCACATTAATTCAAAGGAATACTACATTCAAAATCCATGTGCTGTTCATGTAAAAGGAACACTTACTTTTTGACATCCAGAGAGCCATTTTCCTTGTTTTCCATGTCAACAGTTAGCATGGGGAGGATAGAAGTTTTACTTCAGCAACTGATCAATAGGGAGGAAAAAAAAGTTGTGTTTAATTACTGGTAGTATGACAAGAGCAGGATAATGTAACAGGAACAAGCATTCTACAGGGACACAAGCGTATTTCCACTTGTGAGCAACAGTGCTGTCAAAGACTGATTTTCTCAGAAGCCTGGCAAAGCTGATATTAGCTAATGAACTAGAAAAAAAAGTTGACCTGTGCTTCAAACACAAGAAATATTTCTTGGCTGAAAATCAAGGAAGATAATATTACATTTAATCTTTTTTACAAGTGTTAAAATTTTGATCAAACTGTATGTATTCATACATGTGGAGATTGACCTGCAATATACAGCTGTGTATCAAGAGAGCTTAATAGGCCTTCAGTCATCCTGTGACACACCAAACACATGGAAGATCTTTAGAAAAGTTTGGAAATCCATAGCCTTGTTTTACAAATGTGGACTTGGATACAGATGAGCATGTCACTTATGCCCATTGCACACATAAAGCTGGTAAGCAGAGTTACTAATTCAGCACCAAACTCCTGAGGCCTAAATCAGTATGTTATCTGTAAGACCTCTCTTCCTGCACTAGAGCAGCTTCTTCTATAGGTATGCTACACTGAACTCCAAAAAGGAAAGGAGCACATGAAGGACACAGGAGAAAATCCAGTTTGTTTCCTTCCTTGCAGCACGCTGGAGTACTTTCACCACACAGCTTTTTCCATCACTCAACAGAACATGCAGAAATGACCCAAGCCTTTCCTTTCTGTTCTCAAGTAAGCCATTTCTATTTCAGAGAGCACCAGAGAACGGACCAAGGACTCAGGATATTCTTGCTGTAACATTAATGGATGCCAGTGAAATGTCTCAAAGCTCTGGGAAGTTCAGAATAGGGAAATCATGCTCATCAGCTAAAACTTTACAAAAATAGAGAATAGCAATTAATACTGCTGTGGGGGGGAAAAAAAAAAAGAAAAGATCCTTTATTATACATGTAGCAGCACGTAAAGCACCAAGAAAACAGTAACAAACTAATCGAAAAGATGCTTCTTCCTGCACCGCTGACCAAACAACTCTACGCATTCCCTGAAATCACTTCTCGGTTCACCTGAGGTGACTGCAGACGACACCCGCACCAGCCTACCTGCGGAACGCCCCGCGCCGCGGCCGCGCACGGCCCGGAGCCGCCGGGCTC
>VWZT01011431.1:2189618-2267454 GCA_013397055.1 Pachycephala philippinensis | reverse complement strand
GCCACACACGGACCGCCCGCGTCATGGCCGCCGCGTTAAAGGCGCCGCGCCGCGGGACCCCCCCGCACCCCGGCCCCGCCCGGCGCGGGAGGGCACCCGGGGGCCGTGGGGCTGGGGACGGCAGCGGGGCGGGGCACGGAGCGACGCCTCCGCCGAGCGGCTTCCCACCGGCAGCGCTTCCCTGCGGGGGAGCCGCGGGCAGCGCCGGGGCCGGGGCTGGTATGGGTGGGCGCGGATCTGCCGGCGGCGCACGGCCGGAGAGCAGCACTCGGGGCTCGGTTCATGACTTGAGGTTTTTGGGGCCTCCTTGTGGACGTTTCTACTCCTCCTACCAAGCGGGGTTCAAGAGGTAACGGAAAGGAAACAAATCCCCAGCTAGTTGTTGGAGGATGCAGTACCGAGCCGAGGAAATTTTATACAAGGTAGGAAATAGGAGTCGCCAGATCTCGGAAAACTGATTAAGTTACAAAAATTAATTCCTAGAATGAGTTCGTCAACACTCATGTGAGTAGCAGACACTTGGCTTTCTGTGGAACTCGTGCAACTGGGCGATGGGGAAGAGGAGTGACCAAGGTCAGCACAAGAGAGTCACCCCCACCGTGCCACCGCCGGCACTGGGGAAAGAGAGAAGATGGAGGCACTGAGTCTACAGATCTTACTTGTCTAAGCTCCAGACTTTATTTCTCAAGGAGACCATACCCACGGGATTTACTGTACAGGAAGATTCAACTCAAAAGAGCTTCCAAATTACTAAGTCTGTCCCACTGGCAATAACATCTCACGCACAGAGTTTAATACAAAAGTTGTCAACTTTTCCTGCCAACATGTCTTTTTTTCTTTTTACACTAGTTTTTTATTTCTTCAGTATTTCCTTGATTCCTGATGTTTTCTAATGGCATAGAAACATTACATGGATGCACCGTCAGTGCTGGGGGAATCAAGCAAGGAATATCAACACACCCTGCCTTCCCCACACATGGGCTTTGCAGCCAGGGCTGCATCCCAGCCACTACTGAGATGCTGTGACCTTTTGACTATCCTTAACAGGCTAGGTTACTTCAAATGTGTGGGATGTTTTACTTGAAAAATTTCCTTGTGAGTCAAGCCACTCAAATTACACTCCTGCTGTTTGCTGCAAGGCAAGGGGGACATTACAAATTACCTGGGGATTCACACAGAACCTACTGGTGACCCATCCTGATTTCTGCAGAGCTCTGACACGAACGCCCAGCTGGCACAGACAGAATCTGCTGGTGACCCATCCTGATTTCTGCAGAGCTCTGACACGAATGCCCAGCTGGCACAGACAGAATCTGCTGGTGACCCATCCTGATTTCTGCAGAGCTCTAACACGAACGCCCAGCTGGCACAGACAGAATCTGCTTGGCCCCCAGAGCGGGGACATGGGGCTGTCCCAGGCACTTTGCATCTATCTCACTCCCAGACAAAGCTTACTGCACCCCGGCTGCATGGAGATCCAGGTCACCTGACTGCTACCTGGACACAGTTACAAGCACTAAAATTACCAGAAAAGTGGACTTTTGGGCAAAGGACTGTAGACACGACTTCCCCAACCACTTCATTTTGTCGTACTTATGTGCTGTCAGATAAATAACCAAAGCTTGCAGGAGCTTTGCAAGTAACGGCACTCAAGTATTGACAGAAGCATTGAGAACAGAGGGCAGTAACAGTCCTCACTGCTGTGGGATTTAAATAAATGCAGATAAACAAGATAAATAGAGTATTAAGTGTACTGTGCCCTAAAGAAAACCCTCTTCCCATCCCAAAGTGTACTGTTAAACATGGCATATTTGTGTTGGACAAGTAAGCCGAGCAAGGCAATTCTTTTCTATCTCTAAAGAAATAAACATTCTAAATGAAGCCATAATGAGTTTTCTGCATCAGCTGGTTTCTAACTTTGGTAATGAACTGACATTTGAGGATACAAATATAAACGAGCTATTTTACTCACACTCTCCCTTTCATCATGTTCTTCAGTTAATCCTTTGAGTATTTGAAGTGAGGCTCATACAGTACATGCATTCCTTCTAGAGGACCTTGAACAGCAAGGAGAGGAATGTTAAGGAAATGGGTTGTGGAAAAATTCAGTGTGGAATATGATCTGTGGCTTGTATTTTCATTCACTGGGGTAAGGTAATTTAATTATAATGAAATTATGTCTGGAGGGAGATAAAGCAGAAAAGTGAATTAGCCTTTTGTTTGACTATTCGCATCCCACTTCTGGCAAAAAAAAAAAACCAAAAAACAAACGTTTCCAAGCCATGC
Source organism: Pachycephala philippinensis (assembly GCA_013397055.1). NCBI lineage: Eukaryota > Metazoa > Chordata > Aves > Passeriformes > Pachycephala > Pachycephala philippinensis. The sequence goes on along the minus strand of VWZT01011431.1, from coordinate 2,265,168 downwards.
AGGGAATCAAGAGAGACCAGGGTTGGTAGATCCAGGTTAAGGGGTCAGTCCAGTGTGTGTCTGAGTTTCCGCTGTCATACAAGGGGAAACATGCAAAGGTCAGTGCAGGTATCGGACACCAGTGGACCCTGTTTCCTCGATATTGAAAAATGCTAGTTTCCTACTGCAAAGCTATCCTTTTGTTTTGTCCCTGGCAATGAAACAGTAGAGAACAAAATGCACGGCGCATGTAGCAAAGGAGAGTGTAGCACCCTGTTAGCTGTGCAGAAGGTGCTGAATTTCAGCTCCCCAGAGCTAAATAAAGCCCTTTGAACCTTCTTTATTCCAGTGCCCTGGGTAAAAACATGGTTAAAACGCGTGCATTGGGGAAGCTGATTGAGGAAACAATACAGGACCCGTGTGGTTTCACACTGAGGTAAGCCCTCTCAATAAGCTGGCATTACGCAGAGTAGAATGGATCTAGCCCTGTATAAAACACGTATTTCTTTGCCAACAAAGCCCGAATGTCTCAGACCCCTCAGGCCTGAGGGGGAGCCCTGTGCCCCCAGCAGGGCAGGCCGCGCCCCGCCCCGCGCCGCGGGGGCTGCTGGGAGCTGTAGTCCCGCGGGGGCCGCCCCGGGCGCGCCCGGCCGCGCCTTCCCCTCACGGCCCCGGCGGGAGCAGCGGGGGTGGCTCTGGGAGCTGCTGGTGTCGCCGGGACCTGAACCGCAGCGTGGAACAAACGCTGGAAGGTGCTTGCTTCTCCTCTGCGTTTTCAGGGAGACATTTCGGGGCTGGCCGCGATCGTTTGTGGTTCCTGCTGCTCACTGTGAGGAAGAAAGTAAACCAGAGAGATTTCATCCAGATGTGGCTGGCGGCCAAAAAATCATCAATTCCTCGTAATGCACAGCACTGGCGGCACGGGAATCCAATGGGGGCACAGGCTGTTTCTAAGTAACTTCTGTCACGGGTGTGGAAGTGACATGGGTGTAAGACGCCAGCTTGCCCTGCAAACTGAATTAATGTATAGCTATGTCCAGTCAATTAATAACAACAGCCTGAAAATCCCTTTTGCATCATTTCCCTCCTAGCACTACAAGACTGAAAAGGGACCGTCCAGGCGATGGGGTTTGATCTCCTGCCATCACAGCCAAGCCCTCACACAACCCCATCCACACCCAGCGCTGGCTTGGGGCCCATGAGGAATCTCACCCCACTCTGCCCAGCAGAAAGGCTCTGTCCAGCTCCTCTTTGCTGGGGATTAAGAACAATTAATCTGCAACTTGAAAAATATGTGAACAGTTTACACCTGTTCGTTCCTGTAGTAATAATCTGTAGTTTAATATTGTTTAGTTTAATATTTGACTTCTCTGTTTCTCTGGTATTTACATTCTTACATAGACTCAGCTGTCTGACTGACCACAGCCCTTGTATGGTCTGCATTTTATGATCTTGTTCCCCTTTCCCCTTTCTGTACATTCACCTTCCAGGAGAGGACATTTGGAGCTGCACCCTGGGCTGCAGCAGGGTCTCGGCAGTACCTTCTCCCTTTCCAGTCTGCTCCGAATGGCCCCCTGCTCCACACTACACTTTTATCACACCTATGTGGTACTGATGATTTGAGACATCCGTGGACTAATAAGTAACTAAGCGTCTTTTCCACAGTCCTAGCAACTACTATCTACCCAGAAAGAGGAAATATCCCTGTTACTGGTCCAGTTGCACCTTTCCAGCACTTTATTCTCAGAAAACTGTCTTTCCTCAGTTAAGGTCTTTTTAGTTTTCTTGAATGGAATTTTGCCACTTACCTTTCTCCACAGCATCAACAGCTTAACACCTGTTGTCCTGCTCTCCCTTCCCTACTTCAGCACTGCACAGAGGAATGAGACACAGTTCCCAGCCCATGGAGTCCAGCAATGAAGTGCCTCTCTTCAATTCCTGCCTTGGCCAGGAAGGTCCTCCAAAAAACATGGTGTGTCTTCTTCACAGTCCCCTTCTGACCTGCCAGGGTTTTCTGCATGGCTGGGTATTGTCATGTTGCTCTGAATTTCTGCAAAAACCTAGACAAAAGCCTAAAGATAGCAGTGGTGTTAAGCAAGCGTGGAGGGAAGGCAGGCAGAAAACCCGTGGCCAGAATGCAGCAGAGCAACGTGGTACCAGCCCAGCATTCATTTTTGAGGCAGTTAGGTTACAGTGTGTGTTAAACAGAAGGTCAGAGCACAGCAGCCAGTTGGCCTCAGTTTACCTCCCATACATTTACTTGGGTACACTCTTACGAGGTAAAGAACGGGGTCTGGAGATGTGCACAACCTCTTGTGAAAGCTCTGGCTGTCAGGCTGAGGGCTCTGCAGGTGCCCAGTGCTGGATCACTGACACAGCCCCTGGCTACCAGCCTGAGGGGAGCAGCACTGCTCAGACTCACTGACCAGGCAGGGGGAAAAGACCTCGCTTTTGTCCTGGTGGGGAGGCCCTGAAACCTTTGCTTTAGTATCCTAACGTACTTTTTATACAATATGCATTACTCAATCTCTTTTTTGGTAATCATATGAATCTCCAATAAGGTGACTAGAGTTGTACCCTCTTCATTAACACACCAGCCTAAAAATGAACGTGTGCAGCAGCTGACTACAATGCAAGGCCAGGGATACCTTTCTGCTTTTGCTTTGTCTTTTTTCCAAGACTGATTTGCTTAAATAAATCTTGCTGCACGTGAATTATATCCACTTCACTGAGAATTTCCTGCCCTACTTATTTTGTTGTGAAACTCCTTATTGTGGTAGTTGCTCATATTTAATAAAGCTTCTGTTAGACTTAAACCTTTGTTATTTTAAAGCTTATACTTTATGTTAAAAAATCATTGCATAAAACACAGCTCATTGTGTTCATACTAACAGTAATATCTGCCCCATATTTGCCCAACTTGTAATAATGTAGCAAGAAGCTTATAAAAAGTATTCATATGAAATACCAACACTGTTAAACAGAATCCAGCCTAATAAAAACATTTTATAGAAATACGGCTCAGACATCTCAGTGTAATAGCTACTACTTCTCTGGGAAATCTAAAGTGTAGCCCTTTGGTTGTATGAAGTGAGGCAAATGAAAAAGCACAACATGGTGATGCACTCAGAAAAACAGTTACAGACAGACATGCGTCAACAAAACACAGGCAGGAATCTCAACTTCATTTCAAATAATGCATTAAAAAATGAATGCTAGTTTTTTTCCCTACTTTGCTGGGAAGCTTTTCTCCCAGGAGTGAAGAACCTGACTGTCAGAAATATCCAGATTTTTATCATTTGTAAAGCGACCATGTCCCAGTAAATACTGGCATCTTCTTTCCATGTTGTTATTGGTGTAACTGCCAGAAGTGATGCTAGGTGTGGAAGACCAGAGTCTGGCATTTCATTCTTTGCTCAGCCTTGGAGGATGCTGCTCCTCAGCCCTCTGAAAGCACCACGGACCCAGGGAAGGGCATTTTCTGCAGCTCTCAGTTACTGGTTCCGTTGGGGGAACTTAGGGGTGTTCTGTCTGCCCTTAGGCACTGAGCTGTGAGCAGACCAAAAGAAATGACATCCCTATGATTTGTGTGTCAATATGCAAGCTCAGAGGATGCACATGTTGCTTTGGTGGACAGCGGTTGCCAAAACAGACTGCAAGAAAAGAACGGCCGATACAAGCAGGCAAATGTTCCAGTCACACATTAGAGACCCTGTTTTCCCCTCTACTCTCTCTTTTGATAGGAACCAAACCCAGATGCATCTGAACATGAGCAGACATGACATTCAACAGTTCTGCATTAAGGTTATAACAGTTAAACAGATCATTTAAAAACTTACTCAGCTCCTAAATTGGTTGATGAGGCTCTGATCACAGGTGCTCTCAAGAGCACATTTGCTGTTACTTGTTCTCCAACTGCTCTGGTGATCACATAATTCAGAAAAATATGAACAGTTGTTCTTTTGCCTGTAAACATAATTAGTAGAGACACGTCTCAATTTGATTACCATCCAACTCAAAAAAATTTATATCCACTCTACTATAAATACTATTTACTTAACGAATCGGATTAGGAGCACTTTTCAATTTTTATTGGTGACAATCTTTGGTTAAAAACAGTCTATTTCTGAACTTTCAATTGCACATAAAACAGAACTATGATTGTGGGCTATTAGAACAGACATTCCCCTCTAGTTCTAGCCTGAAATGAAAATAGGAACTATCAGTCAGGGATTTTTAGTGAAATTTTCATATAGTCCGTGCAATAATACATATTATGAAAAAATGCTTTCATTCAAATTAGTGTCAAAACCTTCTTTTTTGCTCATGCTGATATGAAAACCAGAAAAAAAAAAATCGCAGCTATTAACTCTAAAAGGATTTAAAGGCAAAATCTACTAATACAGAGAGAACAAATACTCATGGTTAGTATTGTATGTATTACCTGACATATTGCGTGACTGGTGCAATCTAAATTTTTCATTCCCTACTGCTCTTAAATACTTTCCAAGTCTCTTGTTCCTACTGTGCTCTGCAGCTGACATTTCTTACGCAGCATTCCACACCATGTAAATGTGACATCTACTGGCAAATAAATGTAACGAGAGCAGTTGGTTATGGAGAGCTCCTCAAGGTGCAATCATAGAATACTTTGGGTTGGAAGGAACCTTAAAGATCATCTACTTTCATTATTTTAGTTTACAGGATTTTGTAGTAACCTGAAACATTAAAAAAAACTTCAAGCAAAGTCAGAGTTGAGTTCTGGTAGTCAATAAGTAGTAGCTGAATTAAGACCAGTTTAATACCTTAAGACGTAATACTAGGTATGCCCTAAAGCATAGGTTTGTCTTGTACAAATCCCAAGTGAAAAAGCATTTGTGCTGATATTCCAAGTTTCCTTGAGGGGCCTTAAAAAAAGACCAAATAAGGTTATGAGACTTTAGGGAGTTAGTTTCCTCCCAGCATTCACTGCAATACTTCTCTTGGCAGGCAACGTCTTTTGCAGCAAACTCCGTCCTGCTCTGAAATTCCTTTCCAGAATCCATGAGCTTAGGGTGCTGTGGTGATGGGAGGTGGCTCTCTGGAGTGGATGTCCTCCTGGAGCCAAGGCCCTGGGTTATGTCCTAAACACAGAGCAGATTCTTCTGTGGCAGCGGAACCACTCTGGACATGAATTCACGTGCTTGCACTAACAAACCATGTCACAACATGCACGTTACATCACATTGCGTGTTCCGCCACCATGACCCTGTTTCTGGTACAATGGGATGTGTTTACTAAGGCTGCCTGCTCGGTTCCTCTCCTCGTTTTCCCACTGGTAAGCAAGCCTGCCAGATGCACACTTCCCAATGTATATGGCCAGAGAAAAAAGGGAAATAAAGATAATGTGTTAACTGAGGACACACAGTGCCTTTTTTTAGGGGGGCAGTTGAAAACAGGTATTTTATAAACACTGGGCATTTATAAAATGATTACATATTGATAGCTTAACCTGAATTAACATGCCTGTAAGATAGGTGAATTGTTTTACTTATCCAAGGTGTTACCTATCATTAATGGAATCCTGACACTCAGATCCCCAGCTCATGCAAACATCGAGTAGAAGGATGATGGCAAAGTCAGGAGAAATTCAAAGGACATCCCAATCAAGCATTCATTTTGTTGAACTGTTACTTAGATAACTACATATACAAAGTAGCGATGTAGATACAAAGTAAAGAGCAACACTTCCAGTATTCTTGTGATATTGCTGTGTAGACCAAAGTATTAACACACCACTAAAACTAAATGAGGTCTTGGATAATTTTTTTCAATTGAATCAAATTACCTTGGTGGGGGAAGAATTTCAGTTAACCACGCCTTTCCAGCACTCCAGTTTTCTCTCTGTTGCCCTAGTCAGCAGTAATTTTTCCTGGAACTTACTGAACACACTCAGAACGTACCACACTGCTTGCCGGGCTGCTGAGACCTTGCTCCATTTGTGTCAACACAGCTACAGCTGTGTCCTTTCTAATCTTCCACAGCACCTTGGAAGCAAAGGCAAAGGAAGAAGTTTCTGATAACAACCTCCCAGCAAAGGACAACACCTGTTACCGTGGTTGCATACAGATGGGAACAGATCACTGACCTCCCTCCTCAGACTCCAACAACCTTGCATCCTGAAGAGTTTTTGTGCTGCAACCTTGCCATCAGACATTAGATCGCCACTCTGTGATCCATCAAAAACTAGACCTGTAAGCTGAGCACCAGTAAGAAATGTGCAAGTTTGTCACTGGCTCTTCCATTCGTGCTTCACTGACCAGCAGCTCACGTCAATGAACATCACAAATATGTTGCTTTTAAGCTTCAAAGCAAAGAGACACACATACACAAATCTTAGAAATACGTTTTTGCAAAGACATTTGTACTTGACCCTCCAAGGGAGGGAACAGCACAATGAAGCTGTAAGGACTCTAAAGGAATTTTTACTTTGAAAACACTGTTGGTAACTGATCCCAGCACTTTCATAGAAACCTCAAGCTGCTTTTATCCCACTGAGGGAGTACTTTTTGTAGTAGTCAATTATAAGAATAAAACATATTTTCAGTATCTGCAAGTTTCCTTCAGGAATCCCTTTTTGTTGTATGATACCTCTCCCCAAATACAAACCACAAAAACAACAAAAAAGGTAAAAATGTGACTAGATCTCAGATTTAATTAATACTTTTATTTGTCATCAAATTCAGAAGTTAGAAAGGGAAGATATCTTGAGATCCTGTCTTGCCTCTAGGTACCCATCTGATACTTCAAAAAAATCCAACACTTCACACGACCCCTATGTAAGATGACAAACATATACTATCTATAAGGCATTTAAACATCCTTGTGGAGCTCTAACCCTTTTACTGCCCACCCTGATGTCAGGTGCTCGTATTTTACCCTTTCTGTCAGAGACCTTAAATCAGTCTCAAGCCTTCCATTAAGAACATTTTTAAAATGTATGCAAGACCCACACTTGTAAAACTGTGGTGGTCAAACTATTCTTTTTTTTTTTTTTAAATACCATTAAACACATCCAGATCAGCTATATACACCTCAGTTGGAGAACAGAATTGGTTTTTTACCAGTTTCTAATGGAACGGTTCTTCAATTCTGATCTGGGATAAGTCCTCCTTCCTTAGCAAACCAGAAGAACAGATTTGAATGACACCTTCAAATCTGTGGCGCAGCATGCTGTGTTTGTTTAGGAGCTGTAGTAAAAGCAGAAGACAGTATTTTCGCAGGTTTTTTAGCTCAGCTTTAGAAAAAGTACAAAGGTCTTTAAAATGTAATGTAGCAGTAGTACCAGGAAACCAAGAACACAACACCGCAGTCGCAGGCGTACAGCAGCAGAAGCACAGAGGCCACAGCTCGGCTCAGACAGCGGGAGGAGGAGCTGCGTTACAGAGCAGGCACCAGAGCCTCTCCGAACACCACTTGCAGAAAAAGCCTCAAGACAGACAATGCCAAGACCATGAACAGTCTTTACTTCTATCAGTTGTTTCACAGCACAATGAGACACAGCACAAAGTTTGTACAGCGGGATCTGCAGACAGTTTAAAAACAGGCAATTATCTTTAATAAAAAGCATTGAGTCTGAATGAAAATAGTATGAAGACAAACAGTACTGAAGCTAATGGTCACCTTGCTTGCTTTTGATTGTCTAAGAAGTCCAAGACTTCTCATAGTGCCTTTAATGTTCTCCACACCACCTTCTCCAGACACCCTAGTTAGTGTAAAGCTTAACGCGCCCCAACTCATACGTGTAGTCGGTTTCACAACCTTTTCCTCTTGCTCTCAAACCCTGCTCACATGTGGGGAGGTGCAACAACTGTCATCATACAACATTCTGATTCACAAAGAAGCAGCACAAGTGTTGTACATAATTTAATTTGCACTTCTGTATATAAATGTTTACTATTGCACACTATTGCAGCACTTAAAAACATCTAATTATTTGCAAAAATTAGTAAAATACTTTAAAGGATTTAAAAATAAGGGTTTTAATGCAACTGACAAGATAATAAAAAAAGCAATTTACTTAATGAGATACAATCCTTTATGTTGGAAATGAAAGTTACATACAACTAGAGTACAATTAAAATATACCATATAGTTCAACACTTAATTCCTCAAATGTGTAAAATTAACAAGCTTCTACTGTCATAGATATACAATTTTTCCATATTGTGAAAAGGATTTTTCAAATTAAATACAGGTAACATAATATTCTGTAGTTATATTTCATGACTGTGTTTAAATGAGAGGGTTGTATAATACTCACATTGTCAAATGTACTCACTAATGCCTTGGAAATTGCACACTTCCCCTCCTTTTCCAAAATAGAATCTCATTTCCATACTGAAGTCTATTATGCCATATTGGAAAAGTGTTTTACTTTCTAACAGGATTTTCATAAAATTAAAAAATAGCATAATATCATGGCATTATGATGACTTTTCCACTTATGCCCGTGTAGAATTTAATCTGGATATCAGACAGACATGTCAGAACCAATTTCCTAGACTTCTGTCTTATTGTACACGCAAGATGAATGATTACAGTATTTTACAGAACAGAAAAATCTCTGAACCTTCCTAGAACTATAAATGTAATGATTAAAAATTAAAATCATAACAGAATCAAATTGTGATCTCCAACATTTATTAAAATCTTTTAAAGTTCATAAACGACAACAAAGTTACTGTAGAATTTATCGCATACAGCTAGCATACAGCAGCATGTCCTTGGTCTAAATGAAATACAAAAGATTTTAACATTTTCATACAAAGGATTTCTTTAAATTTATTAATGTGACGATATATCTTTGTTACATAAAATTTGCTACAGCAAAGTATCTTATACTTTTCTTGCATGTCTGTAAATATGGGTGGACAAAGACTGCATTCAGTGTCAGCCTCCTAATGACGTTGTGCAAAAATGCCCAACAACCTAAACATACAGAACATTGGGTGGTATGTTTCATACTCTTTTGTAAAATGTCTACAAAGGCTTTTCTTTTAGGAGTGTCGTACAGATTAAAAGGAAGGAATGCCAGCTGTTTATTTGCACTGGCATTCAAAGAAATCCAATGGCTATGTATCAATATAGCTCATTTTTTTAAAAAACAATTCATCCTTGTATGCATGTAAATTTGTCATAAAACATGAGTCTAGTTTAAACTTTTAGATGTGCTGTTTTAAGACAGGTCACTGAGACAGCCAGAACCAAGTGTACAAATAAAACTACTATGAATAAGTTTAAAAGCAACCCCGAAAAAAGTGCTGAGCCGCTGATTATTAACATTGAAATAAATGTGTAAAAGTGCCCAAAGCTAGCACATGGTAGCAATACCTTTTAAGTCAGTTGGTGAGAGTATACAAAACATAATTAAACCCAAATACTTGTATCTGTGTGACCATACATTCTGATTGATTGAAAGAAAGTAGGTTAGAAATGAAGACACAACGCAACTAAAATAAACTCAGCTGTTGCAGTTTTTAAACTTGATCTCTTTTCTTCACGAATGAAGTGCTGTAATTAAAAAGAAAATGATTGTAGCAGTACTCCATCCTCAGTTTACTAATATAGTATACCAGAATAAAAACTTGGCAATAACCTCTTATTCTTAACAGCTAACAAAAAATAACCGTGTTCATCCAGCGATGCATCTAGAACATTATTTTGCAGTTGCTAAACCATTTGTTTTACATAGCTAATGGCAGAGCGCATTTTGCTTTTTGTGGCATGGTGGTTTTTATTCTAATGGATGCCTTTTTTAATCAAAAAAGGCTTGAAGCAAGGAATACTTTGGGAGCCCAAACATTGGCTACTTTTTAAAAATTAAGGAAAAAAAAAAAGAAGAAAAAGTGAATCAAAATGAATTCTCTACAGTACTGACCAAAACTTCCTTTAAGAGTTTAGGGTTCTTGATCTTAAACAAGCCATTTCATACCTGCCAACTGAAATGCTGGTAAGTTGACTTGGTTTAATATGGTCCAAAATCCAGACCAGATGGAATTACTCCCTCTCATGAGACTGTAAGCTTTCCATGGTACAGTCTGGTTATGGCAACTTGCCTACTGCCTAGGTGGGAAATACAAAGGAAGGAGGCAGTGACGAAAACTGCAGGGATGTAGAAAACCAAGGCACGGGGTCTAGCTACTGTCCCCTACTTAAGCCATCCAATTGATTCTACTGAATTTTGGTCAGCCTCCAGGAAAAAATGTTTTTAAGTTAATTTAGCAGACATTTATATGGCGATAAATACTACCTTCAAAAATGCTAAAAATGTTGGCTAGGTTTAGTCTGAGCTACTAAAAAATTATTATAAATCGTAGCATCAGACACAAGACAGACATGAATTATTGGCTGGCACAGACTAGAAGCAACATTTATCTTTCACTTCAGTCTAAATCACACTAGCCGCAACACCTTCCATTTCACTCACACAAATAATACATTATTCAAAATAAAATGGAGCATTCTTGGGTAAAAAACTACTTCATTTCAAAGGGGGAAAATGAACAATACACAGAAACAAAGAACGACAGAAACCAAAGTTAAGTAGGAAAGTGGTCTATTATTCTGTGTTACTGCACAAACAGTGCTTGCTTAATTGTGCCTAGTTAGAAGGGTTGGTGCAAACTGCACACATGGAAGATGGCAATAAAGACCTCAGTCAGCTTTGTGGAATGAAGTAACTAGGTAACTGTTTTGACATATGATGGTCTCAGCTCCACCTCATCTGTTAACAGAGTGCAAAGATCCCAATGTGAGCCCTGATGTCATCTTGTCCTCTTACTCCTACTAAAAATCAGCAAATTCTTTTGCACATTTTTCTGTTAGAGACGCACGAATATCTTCTTCTTCATAGTCATCAAAGTTGCTGGTATCTCCAGGACCTCTGCACTTTGGTATGAATGGAGCTTCTACCTGTATTGGTGGAGACACAAAAAGGCACATGAAACGTTACTGGCCTAATATCAATAGATTTAGCATCGTAATAATGAGCACAGCAACACTCCCATTACTTTTCAAATCCTGCCAAGAAATCAGGTATTACAGGTTTAAGTTGTGGCACATAAAACCAGCCTAAGAAAGTACAGGCCTAGATGTGTGAATCTAAATTGAAAAAGACTAATCTCTTGCTGACAGACATCATTAAAAATTACTTCCACTTCAAAACAAAGATTAGTTCTCTACTTGCAGAGGCAATCCTGCTCCTTCCAGCTCATTAGCACAGGACATGAAGTACACTGATTGCCACCACTACACAAAAGTCCTAGGAAAGTTTGGGACACTCTCCTTCCTACTTAATAATAATCTTCTATTTCCAAATAAAAACTAACCTAAAACAAGTGTAAAAAATTTTTTTCTGCATCTCTTATGAAGTTCCTCCTAGGACCTAAGTGAGAAGTGAAAGCCTTCTCCAAACTAGGCCACAAGCAGTGGCCACAATGAGACACAAGCAGTGACTTGAAGGAGTCACTCAAAAACTGTACCGTAAGGTAAGCAAAACTATAACAAAATTATGCAGGTGATGCAAATTTAAACCTGGAAACACAAAGTAATCCGACAAGTATCTCTCTCCCAAACATCTCAAGGACTAAGTGTGCCAGAGGCAGAATGGTGGGGAGACAACAAAGGAGGGCAGGCACAGCTCCAGCTCAGGCAGAGGATCACACCACACTGCAATCAGGTAGATTGCTGATGGTGGGGGTGTGTCATGTGTGCAGATCAGTAAATTAAAGAGGTACAGCACAGACTAACACCAATTAAACTCTATTGACTGTGGGCAATAACATTATACACCACCAAGAAGTAACAGTAACTTGTGCATTCGTGAGTGCACTTGTCACATGTATATCCTTTTGTTCCTAAAACAATATATGCATTTCAGTGATTTAGCCTGAGTGAGCACACAGTCTGTGTACATACCTAGCCTACAAAGCCACACATTGACCATTATCTGAATTCTCTCTCTGTGTCTTCTTAAACTGACTTTCAGTCACTTTCTTACAACAAAGAGCACAGAAAATATCTCATTTACTGCTTGAACTTTAGAACACTTTCAAATGAGACATGTCAGACCTTTTCCTATTATCTTCATTATGGAAATTGCTAAAAAGAGATTGCAGGAGATAACACTGATTTATAGTGGAAATACCTGTTTGGCCCCAAGTACAATTATCTTATCAGGCAGTGTGTTAATAAATATGGAAACACACAAAGAAAGGAAGACTTGATTGTATATCATGCAACGGGTGAGCAACTGGCTCACAGGTGGGGCACAAAAGGTTACAGTGAATGGGGTGACATCAGACTGGTGACCTGTCGCTAGTGGGGTTCTGCAGGGCTCCATCCTTGGCTCTGTGCTCTTGAACATCTTCGTAAATTATTTGGACGCAGGAGTGGAAGGTTCACAGATGATAAAAAACTGGGAGGAGCTGTTGACTCCATGGAGGGCAGGGAGGCCCTGCAGAGAGACCCTGACAAACTCGAGAACTGGGCAATCAGCAAGTGTATGAAGTTCAACACCGGAAAGTGCCAGATTCTGCATTTGGGATGAGGCTACCCTGGATGTATGGACAGACTGGGGGACAAGAGGCTGGAGAGCAGCGCTGTGGAACGAACCTGGGGGTCCTGGTCGATGGCAAGTTGGGTCAGCAGTGCCCTGGCAGCCAGGAGGGCCAACCATGTCCTGGGGGACATCAGGCACAGCATTGCCAGCCAGGCAAGGGAGGGATTGTCCTGCTCTGCTCTGCACTGGTGCAGCCTCACCTGGAATGCTGGGGGCAGTTTTGGATGCCACAACGTTAGAAAGACATGAAACTATTGCAGTGTCCAAAGGAGGGCAACAAAGGTGGTGAAGGGCCTCAAGGAGAAGCCTTGTGAGGAGAGGCTGAGGGCACTGGGTCTCTTCAGCCTGGAGGAGACTGAGGAGAGACCTCACTGCAGTTACAACTTCCTGACGAGGGGAAAAGGGGAGGCAGGTACTGATCTCTGCTCTGTGGTGACAGTGACAGGAGCCGAGGGAATGGCCTGAAGCTGTGTCAGGGGAGGTTTAGGCTGGATATCAGGAAAAGCTTCTTCACCCCAGAGGGTGGTTGGGCACTGGAACAGCTCCCCAGGGCAGTGGTCACAGCACCAGCCTGACAGGTTCAAGAAGCGTTTGGACAATGCTCTCAGGCACATGGTGTGACTCTCGGGGTGTCCTGTGCAGGGCCAGGAGCTGGACTGGATAATCCTTGTGGGTCCCTTCAAACTCAGCATATTTTGTGATTCTGTATGTGAAATACTAAGTAATTGACTGGTTTCCTTATGACTGTAGCATTAAAAAAAAAAAAAAAAAATCATTCACATGACATTAACTGCCAAGGAACACTATGTTTATTCAGGAGAACACATGTTGTGGTAACAGCCACTGTAAAAAACTAGTATAAACCGAAAGTTCATTGCTGTATTTCTGTGACTACTTGAATGATATTACAATCCATGCTGTTGTTTCAGACTCTCAGTATTACAGCATTTATTCTTTATAATTAGAAGCTTCAAACTTATTTGGCATCAGTTTTCACAACCCTTTAAATCTAGTAATACCTATTCTGACTGTACTACATGTTAACATTTAAAAATATTTCTTATTTCTGTGAAAGTAATTCACTATAGCAGTACATTAGCAATGCTAAGAATATTTAGCACAGTATTAAAACACCTGCTTTAATATTATGGGGCCTGGGTGTTCCCAAACAGCATACTGGCAAATGAAACTCAGTGCATATAAATCTGCCTTGCAAAGAAGCATTCAGAAAGCGAAGAACAGCTAATTAGAATTCCACAATTGGAATATTTTCTTAAAAATATCTATACTTAATGCAAGGAATACAGGATGCGTTAATTGTACCCTGTCTTCTAGTAATTAATACATTAGTGAATAATTCAACAACTGTACTGTCAGTTTGTGTAGCCAAACAACCAGTTTCTTTTTATAAACTATTGTTAGTATTTAGGTTTGGCCCTTAAAATACTGCTGTTACAGCAGCAAGTTCATGCCTCTATAGTCAAGACTGTTAGCATTTCAAATTCAAGCCAATTTCTTTAAATATTATCGTTTATTTCTAGCTTTTTTTTACAGTATCAAGACAAAGTAAGATCAAGGAGGAAGCAGGTTGCTTTAGGAGAAAAAAGAAAAGCTCTAGCTTTGGCTTGAGCTTCTCCACACTGAAGCACAGTCTGAGTGCTAAGAGCTGGCTGGAAAGGAAAACAAATTCATCTCTGCTGTGAAGTATTTATAGATGCCACTTTAGCAGGGGTTAAATAAAAAGTGAGAGAGGCAGGAGATGCCTCATCCTGAGATAATCCAGAAATAGACTAACACACAACATGTGTGCTAAAGAGAACGTGAATGTACACAGAGGTCCAGGATAAAATACTCAAAAGAAACAAACATAATTCAATCAATACACATCCTTTGGAGTCTTAAAAGATTAAACTACTTTCACCCTTTCTCAATTTCAAGTCACAGATCTAGGAAATGAAAAATAAACACAATAATTAGAAATTCTACTTCAATCCCTTAAAGACCTGTAATAGTTTTGATCAGGAAGAGTCTTACCTTTCTCTGATAAATGGCAATCCAATCTGTAGTTGCAAACCACTTGTGATTCTTTATGTCATTTACACCATTCTTGAGATTTCCATATCGTTTGGTCAAATCTACCTGGAGTAAATTTCTTAGAAGATCCTTTAGGTCTGAACTGAAGTGTGATGGGAACCTCACCTAAAATTATACACCCACAGCATTAAAAAACATGATACAAATTTGATTCTTTCCCCTGTGAAGGGAAACAACTTCACACAAAACAAAACAGTGGGGCAGTTTTCTATCTTTCTTCTAAAACCAAATCAAGCAGGAATGCATGAAGAGACAGAGGATTATTGTGGCACATGTATTTCTGTTTCACAAAGCCTTTATCAATAGCATTACATTGCCCATCTACCATTTCTCGAACCAGAAGTTTCTAGGGGGCAAAATATTAATTTAACGTAACAGTGATCTAAAAGCTAACTTTAACTTGGTGTCTCACCAACACATCATCTCAAGATATTCTCAGCTATTTTCTAGGTATAAATTTTTAGATTATATTATACACACACACAGAGGAGACACAGTATAATAGCATTTACACAGCATATAAATATATATATATATGCTCTGAAATAACTGTACATTCAGGAATCATATATGAAAAGTCAGTCTGGAACTTTATGCTGTACTGCAATCTGTTTCTGATAATGCACCAACATCAAAACTCTTACATAACAGCACTATTTGAAGATAGCACACTAGTGACTTGCAATTCATTCAAACCTGGCTAAAGGATATTTGAAGATGATTCGTGGGATGTAATTACAAAGGGTTTTACTAACAAATGATCTACTGACACCATTTGAGATGGCAGAGAGAAGGAAGGGGAAAAGAACAGGCAGAAAGCTGTATCTGTCATCCTCACAGTCTCAGTGTTTGACACTCCTGATATTCAGCTGATCAGTTATGATATAAATACAGATCATGGAATTACTTCACATAAAAACATTTTGAGAAATCAAGAAGTCCAGTTATCAAGGACCCTTCTTCAGTTTACCTACCCATATGGTTCTATTGTAGATTATGAGAAATTCACAGGTTTTAATGACTATAATACCTAGACCACTGAGAAGGAAGGAAGTATTAACTCAAATTTTAAAGTAGAGAACTAAGCAAATGAGGTAGAATAAATGAAAGACCCCAGGTTATAAAGAACTGCTAGCTGAGGACTGAATTAGAGTTTCTAGAGTTGATGTCCAGTGCTGTTTCTGCAGCTGTCTATCCATGGACTCAGTAAAACAGGTGGATGACCAACAGTACACATATCAAGCCAATTAGATAAAACTACAAAAAAATGCCCAACATTTTGTTTTTAGTTTAGAAGAAAAAGATTTCTTTAAAAATACATCTTGGTAAATTAATTCCCATATATTCATGGACACAGCTGAAGATTCACAGCATTTAAACATTTCAAAGAGCAACGACCAACCACCTTCTTTTTTTATATAAGAATCAACCTCAGTGCAGTGCACCACAGGCCTACTGAGGTACTGCCCTTGATTAGAATTACAGAGGCACCTGAGATGCTGCACAGCGTGTGTCTGTGTAGGGACAAGAAAGAGAACAACTGTAACAAATCAAGTGAGCACAAAGAAACAACACTGGCTGGCAGGAGAAACACCGGAATGATTACATTTTGGTGCTATCTGTCACACTAAGAGATATTAATGAAAAATAAAAGGGAAACATTGGAAACACGTCTAAAAACTTTTATGTAACAGTGAAAGCCAAACAGAACATTAGATATGTCTAGCTATACAACTGTGGAAGTAGAGATCTACTAGGAGTGATGGAAACTCCTCAGGGCTTCTCAAAAATTGCAAAAAAAAATTCTAGAAAATAGCTAGGCAAATTAAGCACACAGCTAAGTAGTTGTTAATAGTCGTTGGATCACTTTAATCCAAGATAAAAGGATATAATACCACAATGTCTGTAAATTTAGTAACTTGCATTTTAAATTTGAAGGCAGGGAACAGATTTTTATAACTTTGATTTTCAAGTAACAATGTCTGTACTTATGAAATGTACATTATGAACTTCTCATATGTCCTTTTCAAATTGCTCACTGTCTAGTGGCCAGTAAATCTGTAGACACAGGTTCTACAAATACAACTGCATTTGTGAAAACACCCAGAGCCTTAACTCACCTTGCCAGACACAATCTTCTCGTAAATTTGAATGGGCTGATCTGCAAAGAATGGGGGATATCCAGCTGCCATTTCATAGATTAACACTCCTAATGCCCACCAATCCACTGCCTTGTTGTAACCCTGAATAAAATGAAACATGCTACTGTTAGTACAGTTTCTAACACAGGTTAAGATTTTCACTATATATCTATGGAATACAAAGAAAGCAAATATATTATTGTCCATTTAATGCAGAACTTACAACCTAACTCCAACCAAATTGGCACTCACACATTCCAATAGCAATACACTTAAAACCTAATACAGCAATGAGATGGAAACAGTGATGGAAGTGAAGCACTTTGCACACATTCCTGTGATGAGTGTCAGTGATTTCTTTACACTCTTGTGACAAGACTCCCTAAGCGACAGAAATGGGCACAATTTATTTATTTATTTGAAATCAAAACAATCTTGTTACAGAATGGTAATTCTTCAAAGCTTAGGGAAATTTCATTATAACAACATATATAACAGCACTTCCTATATTGTACACTGTCACCTTTTTGCTTGATTATCTGCATTTTGGAACATTCAGTTTCATGGGTAGTTAACTAGCTACAAGAGCTTAGAAGTTTAGTTAATTAGCTGTTATAGTCATTTATTATCTGATCTTAAAAGCCTGAACCTTCAATCATTAGTAGGTCCTATTCAATGTTACGAAAGACAAAGAAACCACCAAACCCATCCATTTCATATATGTTCTCTGAGATCTTTCACAAAGCTTAGGGCTCAGACTCAGTCTTTCAGGAAATATCTATTATGAAGACTTTGTAGTAGATGCATTGGAATTTCTTTTACTGTTTTAGCTGCACAGTGGAAAAAACCTATTCAAATAACAAACATTTTTTTCCCAAACAGAAATATTTTTTGTTCATTTTTGACGACCTGCAAACGGTATTTAATTACGCCATATATTAAATGCGTAATTTAACATTATGCACTAAGATTGTTTTATAGCATAAGCAGTCCTATATTTTCCATTTGCAAAACATACAGTGCTACAGTTTAACAGCTCTAGGATGAATAATACTTCTATGTTGGAATACTTAGTGCAAGTAGTAGACAGATCTACAGTCAGCTTAGACTACGTGTACTTTAGGTGTAAAACCAGTGGATTGTCATGTTTGATTCGATGTTAACTGCCTTAAAGCTGAAAAACTCTGCAACTAGTTATGTAATGACTACTGATTCATCCCATATGCAGTTCTCATTACCTTTGGAGTTCTTCTTCTAGTATGGTAACACTTCAGAATGTAATCACTCAGATCTGTTGTTCTGATAAGGTTGTTAGTTAAATAACTTAATTGCAGGTCTTTTTTCCCCTCACAGGTTATGTGGCAAGCATATTTAGAAAGTTCTGTACGGTTATGTGAAAATTCTTTATTTGGCATAAGTTTTGGCATACTAAAAGAATATTTACAATGCAATGACTTCATTTTGTGTAATTTGTAAGGAACTGACTAGTCAAGATTTGATTTTTGGAAGTATCAGCAATTGTTTATCCCTCAGAGTTTAATAATTGAGAAGTGAGATGTTTTAACTACATCAAATGCATGGCTGAATAACAAGGCAAAGTACCTTGCTGAGAATTATTTCAGGTGCCAGGTATTCTGGAGTCCCACATAACGTCCAAGTTCTGCCTTTTACTCTTTTTGCAAAGCCAAAGTCCGTGACCTGTCATTGGAAAAAATAAATTGACTGTAAGTGCATTGCTACAAAGAAATTTAAAATTAAGAAATATTTTGGAAAGCCATTTTTTACAGGGGAAAAATTTATTTCTCAAATCACATAGTATCATCTAGTCAGATGTACCTTTATTAGTCAGTCCTCCTGGTACTCCTAATTCAGATAAATAGAAGGTCTCATGATAAAATTAATAAAGAACACAAAATATGTATTATCACCCTGACACCAGCTTCTATTTTTAATTTAAAAACCAGTGGGAACTATGGCTTACTAATCTTCCACATGTACTGCAATTACATTATTGATTTTTCTTATGCTTTTTACATCAGACTGTTTGTAATGCTGAAAATTTGAAGAACATAAACAAGATATTTATCTTTTCCTTTAGTTAACAAATAAATGAATCACAAAAAGGGTTCAATATATCCCCCAGTCTTGTAAATTTAGAATTTTATTGCGTAAGTGTATAAAGGTCATATGTCAAATTAGTATGGGAATAAGACAACATAAAAGAGGTCTTCCAGTAACTTTTGATTCTGAATATCTTTGAAAGCATCACCAGAGTCAAGTTTGTTTATTTGAGGCCTGGGGGGAAAATGTAGCAATAATTGTATTCACAAATGGCAAATACTTGGACGTTATAAATTCTTCATTTCACTTGTCATGTTTCCTACAGTAAGTTTCCAGAACTCTGTATGCAATATCATACTCTCTGTGATTTTTCCTCGACCGTACTGTGGAATACATACAGAATCCAGGTAATTACATGTGAAATTCTGGCATCAGTTTCAAGCTACCACATCTATGCTTGTTTGGGGATCTGTTTATTTTGTTTCCTCCTTCTTGGTTTCAATTTCAACCCATTCCCAGAGAAAACACACTGTACCACAATGAGAATCACTGCTAATTATACAATAACCCGCGCTGGTGTTGCTGTACATTAGTGTCACTAATGAAGACAAACTCCAAACTATCAAGGCAGCTTTTCTTCATTTTTGGTAGAAACAGCAGCATCAACAGCTGGAACTGAACAGAGGGGGTGACGTGCTGATTAGAGAGACCTGCTTCAGTCAGCAAAGAATCATTTCTGTGTTTGTGAATGCACGTCAGTGCATTGCTAAGAAGAATACGCTGCAGACATGGGACAAACAGTAATGGCTTTAAAATGCAAAAAGAAAATGAAGTTGGAGCTGCAGCATCAACATATGAACACAAACCTCCCTCTGCCACCATCACAAAAATATACTGTTGCAGAGAGAGTTGCCAGTTCTGGAGTAAGCCAGTCATAGCTTTACATTAGTGGGGCTGCCCAACCACGTTAAAGGACCTTGTATTGATCTTCTCCCTTCAGTGTTATCTTACACTCCATGCAAAATTATTTTACAGTTATAAACAAGATATGTTTCATAAGATTTTCCACTTCTCTCAAACATTTTTATTACGTATTTTCTTGTTTAGATCCCGCTGTGGCAAAAGGTGACACAATGAGGAAAGAACTTCCACAGTTTGAGGACTGCACAGCATTGCAGAGTGCTTGTTGCTGCACTCTGCCTTCCCATTTGCCATTTAGCTAAAAACATAAGAGCTAAGAGGAAGATGAGAATGTGCCATGAGAGGCTGTTGTAAAACCAAAGCTGTCATTTGAGCACTGCAGTGCTGATCTGACCCCAACTCAGCTCACACTCCAGGTGTGCTGGGAAGGCTAGGACTCTCCAAGGGTGGGATTCATCTGATGGACATTAAGTACTATAGTGTCAGGGTTAATATCTAAGCTGGTTTTCCTAAACTACTTATACAGACAATGCAGAGAAACAGACATTTTAGGGCACCTTTCATCTTGTTCTAGGGCAGACGTATAAAATAGGTCAGATGAACAGAGCCATGTAATCACCTACTTCTCACCACAGACCCCAAGGGAAATCTTGACAACTGGCTCAACTTCAGACAGCTCTACTGTGCATACTTAATTTTAGTCAGAGGAAGTACAACCCAAAGGTTTTAACCATTACTAGGCAGTAGGGCATTTGAATGCTCCACACAAACGTGCTAACATGCCAAACAGCTTCAGACCATTTATTCTAAACACATTTTCTCAAATTAGCTAAATCTACACTGCAAGACAAAACTTCACTCCCTAAATATATGAAGAATATCATACCTGGATGTATCCTTGCTGATCAATTAAAAGATTTTCAGGCTTTAGATCTCTGTAGATGAGGTCTAATGAATGGAGGTACTCAAATGTTAGCACTATCTGAGCTGCATAAAACCGTGCATGTGGTTCACTGTGAAGAATTAAAAGAATATTAAGTACCCCAATACTATGCTAACGTACTGAAACAACCACCTAATTGTCAGGGATAGACAAATTAAGTATCTTTTAATTGGTTCTTTTACTGTGTAACGAGAAAAAGCAAAAGCAAACATTTTCAGAGTTGATACACGCATTGCCTAAATTTAAGTCTTGCAGCTAAAATACACACGCAAATCAAGATGAACATAACCACAATGCAGAGCTTTGACTTCATATTTTACTTTTAGAAACTATCATGAACTTCAGTGACAATAAGCATAGGAATTCCAAGATTCTATTATGCACAGATCACAAATGCCTGTATTAACTAACTGAAAAATAATTACAAGTTCTTCACTGCCTGACTAATTTAAGTCTACTGAACAAGAGGTAAATTAAATGCACTTAACCCTTCAGAATTTTTTCTTCAATGCTAACAAATTTTATAAAACCCTCTTCCCAAATCAGCAAATTAAGCCTTTTTAAAGGAATAATGTCATTAATACTCTTACCTGAACCTTCCGATTCTTCTTAGATGTGAAAACATTTCTCCACCAGGAACATACTCCATTACCATGTATAAATTAGAATTGTCCTAAGGAAATTAAGGAAACAAGTAAACACACACAAATACACATTAGGCATGCTATAGTCTCTATAGCTCCTACGTGGAGTACATTTTATTAATGAATGAAAATGAAAAATTGTAGCCATTCAATGACATTGACAAATATAATGCAACATGGGCAGAAATTCTTGAAAAACCTGCAAAAGAAGCATCACATATCTCAAGAAATGTATTTTAAAGCAAATCTGAATAAAGATAATTAGTGAGGTGCAGATGCAGAGTAGTGTGTAAGAGACCTGAAGGAAGAGAGGGTAAGATGCCTACTGCAAGGCAAGACCTTGAACTCTTAATGTTTACGACTGACAACCTGAGGTATTCTTGTCTCCACAGCCCCTGCCCCAAACCTCAAAACTCTAAAGAATAAGGTAGAACATGTCTGCTTATTTCAATTTTTATTTAAAAAAAAGAAAAATAAAAAAAAGGAAAAAAGAAGGCAGATACCACTGTATAAACTAGAAAGCTACTCCATTTCTTTACAGACCAACTAGTACTGTCATGAAATTAGAAGCTAAGCTCAAAGTTCCTTCCTTCATGGTTAAAACTGTCATAAAGACCTGCCTCAGGTATAAATCTCAAGCAAAAAAATCTGCAGAACAATTACAAATTTATCATTCTAAGTATCAGTACAGAAGACATCCTTTGGTATCTCTCAAAGATAAAATAATGCCTAAAAGCTCCCTTGCTGTACAAAATCCAGTTGACCTCCAAAAGAAGTGAAACCTCTGAAGAGTTTAAGTTAATTTAATTTTTATTTTTTTATTTGCAGATATCCTTTCAATCATTACCTGATGAACCGGGGTATATGAAATGTACACGAGTGCACTCCACTCCTACTCAAGCCCTGGCAACAGTGCCAAATGAAGCATCTTTGAAAACAAAAATACTTGAACTATTGTATAGTAAAAGTTATACATTTTAATATCTGAAGTGTAAGCATGCACTTCCCTGAAACCCAACAACTACTTTGAAAGTAATGAGTACCTTAAAAGAATACTCCAGTTTAACAAGGAAAGGAAAGTTCACCGCTTGTAATATTCTCTTCTCATTCAGTGTGTGTTCTATCTGCTTCAGTTTGACGACCTAGGAGACAAAAAACAATCTTCAGCTTAAGGGTGATATTTTATAGCTGTTGATAAATTTTTTAGTGTTAAACAATTAGTTGAAAGCAAGCTTGTAACTTCACAGATAATGAAAAACCTTATGGATTCCTAGTACAATAACAGAACCAAGACAGGATTAAAAAGTCTAACAACATTTTAAAGAGTAACACTTGTGCAATATGGTTGGCAGACAACTCTACAAATAATGCTTTTTCCTACTTGCGGAGTGTAAGAGTCAGTAAGGAAAACCTTTCTGCATTTTCTAAGAATTGCTTGTGTTTGTTATGGACATACTTCCTCCGCACTTCAATAAAATCCATGTGATCTTTGGACCCTTTGCTAGGAAATGCAGGAAACTGTGTAGGACACATTTAATTATGAATTTTGTTACCTGTGAACAGGAGTAAACAGGCTCATGTTACACAGCTCACACATTTGTGACAAAACTAAGGAGAATACAAATTCACAATCTCCATTTTTATAAACAAGTTACTTCTTGTAATCCATTAAAATGTTAGGCTGCTAACAAGGCAGCAAGTGGCAGATTTCTGATCATTGTTCTTTCTCAGCAATTAATAATTGGTTTCCTTGTGTTAAACCCCAACATTGCATAATGAATTATATCCATTTTACTTAATCCCTACTACACCATTTATCTATAACTCATTTTGAGAATGGCACGATTTATAAGTAAAGGTACTGTTTTTTCCTCGCTCCATAGGAAACAAGAAGAAAATGTACAAGAGCGATCAAAACAAGTCTGCTTTTATGTTTGGAAATAAAATCTAGCTGCTATAAATAAGAGATAATCAAGATATTACAACCCTGACTGAAACTGTATTTAAATTTAACTTTTAGATGCAGAAGGTAGTACCTATAAAAAACTTACTACTGCTTTGAAATAAATGTCATACAAAAGAAATAATGATTTAAAAACATTAAATCTTTTTTGAACCCCAGATCTTTAGGGTACAAATAAAGTTTTGATCAAATCAACTCATTTATGAGAAGTATCTCCTCCATCCCTAGAAAGCCACGGTACTGGAATGACCATGTCCATCCAAGCAAGAAAGCCAAGGCTCTTGTCTGGAATTGCAGCTGAACACCTCACAGACAAGACTTCACCCCTGTTCCTGCATCTCCTCCCAGTGAGGTACTGGAGGGGGATGGCACCAATACCCCAGGCCGAAGCTGCTGTTTGACACTTCAAAATGCCCAGCTGGGGCCTCAGACACAGCTTTGTTCACACTTAAGCCCAGGCTCAGGGCATGGCCAGTGTCACCTTCCCATACAGAAATGGTGTCTGGTAATGGCAGATTCTCCAAGGGCTTGTTTGTGCCCAAGCTCTTGTTCACGATTTTTTCTTTCCAAAAACAATTACATCATTAAACTAGCCAAGCAGTGGCATGTTACAGCCTTCCTAAAGCAAGGCAGACAAAGGAATAACATCCCTACACAGAAAACTACTGGCTGCATCAACATCTATTACATTTGTTTTCATGTTCCATGAACCATGCATGAGACTGGATAACAAAGACATACACTGGATACTTCCCCTTTTTCGAGTAAAATGGAAATGAAAAATTATAGGCAGCCTGCCCATTGTCTGATTTCAGACATCTGCATGTTTTCTGTAATAAACAAAGAAATAGAAACATGCTCTCACCAAACCATCACCTATTTTTTGAACAATTAATGGAAGCTACTAATATATTTCTAACAGAACACATACATGAATAATTATGCTAAGTTAAGTTGAAGCAGCGGGTATTTCATAAAGGTACACATCAAGACTTCTTATTATAGACAGAACCATCTAATTTACTAACAGAAGACTGATGTTTGGATGCAAACATCTTTATAATCCCATGGAATCATTTACTACAAGTCCACTGCAATTGTTAAAAATATGACCTTTTGCTTTTTCCAGCAAAAAACTTTCCAATTTTGAGAGGTAGATTACTACCTTAATTAACTTAAGGTAGTAATTAAGAACTTAATTAACTTTTTTTTAAAATCCTTGAGTATTTTTATGGCAGCTTTCTGAAGTAACATGTTATTTCCTAAAATGCTCCAGTGACGACAACTCAGACATTCATGAAAAAGGTTTCAAAGAAAAAAACAGCTGAAAATCTGAAATTTGGTGGTGGGCTCTTTGTGCAGCAGAGATGCTACAGTAGCTCTGCCTGCAAGATGCCACCAGCCATAGTAAGGTAATGCTAAGGTACATTTCCACATGGAAATGGTCTGGGCTGTCTTTATTTGTACTATGCTGGAATGTAATTTTAACTTAATTGGATTTTTTTAAAAATACAATTTAGAAACCATTATAATAGAAGAATGCTTCAGTTGCAAAAAATTCTGCTTTTCTGAGTAAAAAAACAATCATGTCAGATTTTACACTAAAAGGTAAGTTTACTTCAGTTTCTGTTTGTCTGACCATTATGAGGCAGTCCTTCATCAAATGAACTATTATTCAAGGTCCAGGACCCCAATCACATGTTAAGAATACTGGAACTGCAACTCCAGCAAAACCGTTTGACTATGTCACTGCCATAGTTCCATTACATAAAATTACTCAGAAATGTAATAATGCCTAAGTGCAAAAGTCCACATTGAGGCAACGCTGACTTTGATTTTGTTAGTTGCTGATTATTAAGTTCTCTTTGCCAGATTAATATTGTCTTCATATGATCTTTCTTATACAGCAGTGAAGTTACGTACAGTGTCTTACAAAGTAAGAACAGCTCTTACACTGAGGACTTTTGAATCTACTAATCTAAGTAATGCACTTTTGAAAAACTTGTTGAAACCATTAAAAACTACTTGTATTGATAAATTCTGTTAATTAATTCTGTTAATTCTTTGTATTCTGGAATTCTGTACTATTTAAAATTTAAACTTTATGAAAGGACATTGCTTACTTAATCTAACAGTAATATACTGCTAAAAAAAAAATCAGGCTGGAGCAGCAATACAGGTTCAGACTACAGCACTGAAGTTTTCAACACAGAAAATGTCCATTATGTGACAGCTGTTCTGAGACTCCTGTTCTATCTACAAGCTTACTACAGATGCAGCAGGATTATTACATAATCAAACATACAGAAAGTAATACCTCATAGGATCAAGAATGGAAAAGAAATTATGCAGACAATTTTAATTTCAGTTATGGTTCACAAATGGAAATTTTGAGAATTTCTGATCTAAAGAGTCTTCCAGAGTTTTGAGCTGCTCTGCAAAAGTTTGTTTATTTGAACTACAGCACTACATTTTGCTTTTGCCAAAGAATATACAGACCACCTTACAAAATCTAAGCAAAGAATTTACCCAATAACATTTTATTAATGCCTTGGACACTAGTTAGAGCCTCTTTAGCCTGTCGTTAATGTTACTGGCAATTGTACAAAGTCTACACAATCCCAACAACTGAACCTACTGGCTAAAAGAGAAAATAAGCATTTAAATTATCACTGGTATCCAAGTGTGATAAGAAAAAGCACAGTATGTGCAGCTCAGTTCAGCCATAGCTGTAGATCTCCATCTACATCAAACTCTTCTGTAGCACAAAACCCACCATAAATTATACCAACCTTCTGTTTGTCCAGTATCTTCATAGCATAATACTGTTCTGTGGATTTATGTTTCACCATCATTACTCTCCCAAATGATCCTGTTCCAAGGGTTTTTTGCCTCTCAAAATCATCTAGGCCAGCAGTATTCTACATGTAGGATATAATAACATTATTTACAAACTAATATCCAAAGACAATTTTAACTGTATGAATTCAATTATTAAAAAAATTGAGTAATATTACATTTATCAAAGACCACTATAGCCAACTATACTGTTATAATTTGATACCTGTCATATTTTAAAAAGAGATTTTACATTGCACTCATTAAACCAGAAGACTTAAATGAATTATATCAACATTTCTGTAATTTGTCCATACAGCTGTCCATACATGCTTAGTAAGGAACATCTGGCAGTAAACAGATCACGACTATCACATGCAGATAAATAACCCCCCTCATGCTTCATGATCAAGAATATTAGAACATGCAAAAAACCCCAAGCTCTAAAGAGAGTTCTACATGAGAGTTGTCTGGAGAGCACATCCCTGAGTGCGTTTTCTCAGCTATTCATTGCCATAGCATCTCAAATGTTGCTTTTGAACAAGAATGATCCTTCCCCCAAATCCCAAATTTTACAAGATTTCTCTCTAACAAGCTCCTTACCCTGCTCCCAAGCCCTATGCAGTAGTCTTACTACTCTTAATTCCACTTACTATTATGGGGGAAATTATTAACATGGTAAATTACAGATGTGCCAACAGTTCTGGTTATTAAAAAAAGCCAACTAAAAGCATCCCAATAGATTCTGGGTCTTGTCATGTTGATTGCGAACATCATTCTCGTAAGAGAAATTGTTATTCAGTGGGAGCATTTCATTAGCTCAGATCTGGAGAAGACCTGAGAATCTTTGTTGATGAACTTCAATGAAAAGTGACAAAGTTGGCATTGAAAAACCTGAAACTCCTTTAGAATTGCACTAAAACGATTTCTGTTTTCTGCACTGCTCATTACAGACTGACAACACACTGGTAACATTATCCAAAAAACGCAATACAGAAAATTATTGAATGCTTAAATGAGTGATACCTGAGGGGGGCTTTCCCATTTTCTTAAAAAGTCTTCTTTGGCTTTGGCTAGGAACTCTTTCACTGAAAACACACAAAAAAGTATATTTTAATTAATATAATTAATCATGGGTGCAATGGAGATGCTTTGTTAACAAAATAAATAAACTTCATTATCAACTTCTTTCTTCAGTTCATAATATGCTATTTTCATCATGGATGAAAGCAAGCATCGATGTCTCTAGAACTTCTACTGTATCTCCAGGTGATATCTAAGCCTTCTGGAGTAACTACATCATTCTACACAAATTACTTAAACTTTACCAGCTCTAATAGCTCACAATACTCTATAGGCAAGCAGGCTTTAAGGTGATGTTAGACATTCTTAATTCAGCTGGGAAAAAACCAAACACCTCACATTTATAAATAGCCATTCCACAAAGATTGACTTCTTTATCTCTTTAAATACATGTTGCATTTTCTTTCAGCTGCTTGAGTGTAATGTCAATCTCATTGCTTTTTCCCCTCATCACCTTTATTTAAAGGCTGTTTGCAAGCTCAAGGACCAAATGGACAGCATTACTGCAAGCAAAGACAAAGCACAGGGCTACAATGACACTGCACACTAGGCATGCCCACAGTCAGAGAATATGCAGTTTTAATATTGATTTTCCATTGAAATTGAAGGAAACTATAATGGCAAAATTCTGGATGACTGTTTAAAATGTGCACCAACATATTTTGTTCAGATCATCTCTCAGCTGCTCTCTTTTTTTTGAATATCAATGCTCAGCCAGATCAATGCAGATTACTTCATGCACAGTCATTAATGGGAGGTGTTTCAGACATTGCTGTGGTTCTGAAAGAGTCACAGAATCAAGAAAATATCATACTGGTTTTGTGTTCTCTGAATCATTTCACATAATATGACATTAATAACAGCGGTTTTTCTGTACTGTGACGTTCTGGCACAAGTAATTGCTAAAAATACACAGCAATATGTCAAGATTATTCTGGTCAATATCTAGAAATCTGTGGTTTAGCAACTGTATTTTACATTTTGACAGTCAAAAAATTAGGTTTATAACAGGTTGTAAACAAATCACTTGATGAATCAGAACTTCTTTGTACTTTTCAGTGAATACTAATGTTGACAAAGAAAACTTCAAAAATTCTCTTCTTATACTGGTACATTTCCAGCAGCAGTAAAAACAGCAGCAGCCCTGGAGAAGGCTGGTTGTAAATTTTTTTTCCTTTTTTCTCCCCTTCTTGGGTGTGCTATGGGACTTGATTATCACAAAACACTCAAAAGAGTTTATGGCTCCCAATACTGCTGGCTCTGATGAAGCAGTAAATAAAATGGAAATTTCACAAAATTTGTCAGAAGTTCTGGCAGATCTCAACATTAGGAAAGTGTTTAAAGCATGATATGGACTCAGTAATTTTAAGGGAAACAAGCAATATCAGAGGAGGAACATATTCAGTATTCTAAACTTATGGTTAAGTAGAGCAATAAAAACACAGTTTATATCAAAGAAACTATTTTTAAATGGTATTAAAACTAACTGAGAGTTAAAAATATTTTAGTGGCTAATCAGCAAAAAATGCTAACATATTTATCCTGTGTGTAGAAAATATTTCCTTTGTTTTAAAGTTATAGAGGTTATTCATGTAATGACTTTTAATTATCCTAATTTGAAGAAAGGACAGGATTTCCTGTGGCGTGAAATAATTTTCAACACAAAAAAAGGAAACTAGCAATGTCCAAATTCATGTTTGATGATTCTTCTTCCATTAGGAGAACAGAGATGACTTGATCAAGTGAGGAATACTGATACAGTTTTTCAAACATCAATTTATGTCAAAGTAGCACAAATATTTTCTCTTAATGACAAGAAAAATCCTAGGAAAATCATTAAGACTACCAAAAAGCTGAGCTTTCAAACGGAAGTGGCTGTAGCTTGGAAGTGAACATTAACACTATATAGCACAACCAAAACATGAAGTAACTGGTGTTGTTTTTTCATGTTATTACAGTACATCTGTCTTAAATATCCCTCGTGCCATCTCCATTCATATAAATATTTTAAGTTTCCACATATTTTGCGCTGAAGTATGACTATTCTGTATTTATAAAAATATACAATGACATTTACAGTCATTTTTGTCTCTGTTCTACTTATGGAATAAAGAATGCTGTTTATGAACTAAATGCGATCCAGCTGGAAATATTCAAATTGTGGATTCGTGAGAAAAATCTCTCATTTCTAGAATACCACTAAGCCACAAGCTCTCCTGCAACAAAACTCCTACCTTGTTCTACTTTATTTTGGCTTTCTTTTCTTAGAAAGCAGCATTGAACATACATTTTCAAAATAAAGCTACCCAACGGTAATAATTTATCTGAAAATCCCTGTCTTTTAAACATGTTTTGTGCTGTGTTTTATTAAAACCACGGTTTCTTCCTAATGAGAGAGTAGATCAAATTGTGCCTGGTTCTCACTGTCAGAGGTCACCTGGGCTCCTACGCCTCAACACAATTCCGCAGGTGCTTACAAACAGAACTTAGGCAATTAAAGTGCATGCACTTCAGTCATTTCTCAAAATATGACTTGGAATTTGAACTTTTGAAAATTATCTCTCAAGCACAAAACAGCAGCTCTTGCTACAGGAGAACATATTTAATTTCTACTTTCAAGTGCAGAATCAAAATTTATGCCAACTGGGTAGCAGTGGCCATTGGTATTACTGCGATGATGCAAACAAATCGGCGTATTAGATGATGACTTAGCGGTTTTCCTCAAGTGCACATTTTTAGCCACTTTACATTATGACAACGTGGCTCTTGTTTGCTTTTCTAGTCTAAACTGTACCTAGCATCTGTGACTTTGGGCACTAATGAAGGAATGAGCATACCAAACGTCTCTATAGGTTCCCCAAGGGTTTGCAGGAACATTCACCCACACAGATGAGATGATGAAGAGAGGAAAGAAAGAGAAGAAGAAAAAAAAGTTTTATGCATTTCCACAACAAACACATAGAAAACACAAATACATTCCACCCTTTCCCCTCCCCACTCAAGAACAGACCCTGTAATAAACCAGCCCTTTCCCACACAGACAGAATGACTCATGCTAAATCACAGAATGTTTGAGCAAAGAAAGAAAAAAATCACCAAAGGCAGCTAAAATCAGTATGAAAAAAAGATGATGCATCACAGAAATAAGCACAGCTTAGAAAACCTCAGGAGATCAAGTTGGCATCTTTAATAATTAATCTATTCCAAGACATACACATCCATGGAACTGTTGCTAACAATAGTGTATCTATCTTCATCACAGCATGCTGGATCACAATAAAACCTGTAATCGGGTGATCTTCCCACTACTTAGCACTTTGTTCCAGAAGACAGCATGTGTGAATTGCATGGCATGTGGTAGATAGCACAGAAGTGGCAAGCAGTCTCCAAAAAAAAAAAGAGACCTCAATCAGATTTCAGTCCTATTACCCAATAACAGCAACTTGAGAAGTCTAAACTGCACAGCTGAAGTTACTGTACCCCAAGTGGAATGTACACAGGGATACGGTATGGACACCATATGAGTATGATTTAATTTTGTAAGACTGTCAAAAAAAAGGAAGTAAGGAAAGAGATGTGGATATACAGGTTCCCGTAAACAGCGAAGAGGAAGGATCCCTTGTCTATGGCTGAGCGAAGTGAAGGTGGGACTGGGGCAAGGAGTGTATGCACAGACCAGCAACAGACTCTACTCAGACTGGGTTTACTGGTACAGTAGAAGTTGGAGAGTGGAGGCTGAAACCAAAGCAGGAGGAGCTGTTGCTCAAGAAAGGAAGGTACTGGAAGGAAACAGCAAAGCACAAGTAACAGCACCAGCACAACAAGGACCACAGCAGGAACAATTAAACATGGCAGGAAGGACACCAGTTGGAACCGGAGAGGATGCACCAGCTGTCCCGGGATTAGGCAAGCACAAACACACAGCACAAACCCAGCCGTTTGTGACCAGCATGAGCAAGCGTTGGCAGGAGAGGCAGGTTCTATGCAATCCAAACACCCAAAGCAGAAAATCTGGTGAGATCCAGAAGAAGCTGGGAAGAAATGGAATAATGGCCAAGGACCACAACCGAATGACTTGAAGCAGTCTTATAACTTCTGCCTGCTTCGGTTCACCTTGGTCAGAAGCAGTGCTACAACCACTACAACACAAGATCTCAGCTACCCCCTTGCATATCACAGGCGGCCTGTGGAGAGCTGTACTTGGAACCAAGGCAACATGAGGATAAGCAGGAAAGTCTGCTGGAACAGTGCTCTAAGGGAAGAGGAACCCAAGATCCAGAGGTTCCTAGGTAATGCCAGCATAGGAGAAATTAAAGAAACCGCAAGCGACAAACCAACAAAACCCAAACAAATGAAAAAACTGCTACACGCCAAACCAAAACACCCCTGAACCCACCCCCAAAACAAGAGGAAATTGCTCTCTATTAGTATCTTCACACAGTTCGCTTTTGTTTGTTTGTTTTATTGATCAGCTTTTGTATGAAAAGTTAGCACGCTTATAAAAAACCTGTTAACTAAGGGTATGAGTACTGTAATGAGTACTTTGACCCAAAACACAGTTTAAGAGCAAGTGAATCAGAAGAAAGTTCCTGGAAAAAATCAAGAGGGTGAGGACCTCTCAGCTGCAGGATTGGAATGACAGCAGAGGGAAAGGGGTCACAGATGGAGCAGTCCTGAGAGTTACCATGAGTTACTCTGCCTTTCTCCCACCTCCCACATGCACAGTATTTGTTATTCTCAATCACATCTCCCACAGGAGCCAGCAAGCCAGGATTTTATTTTTTGTAAGGGGGGGAAAAAAAAGTATTTGGCTAGGATTCACGGCAAGAAAGCAAGAACTAAACTGATTAAGACTAAACACTGGGCACCACTACAAACCCCCATCTGCTGTGCTAAATGCCAATCTCTGTCTGGTATTTAAAATGCCCTTTATCAAAATACAATTCAAATTTTGTTCCAAAACTGTAATATAATCATTTGAAGTCTGGAGTCAAATGGGCTATTTAATTAAATCATTTAATGGAAAAATGAATATGTATGAAGAGATTCTGGTAAATGTATATGTATATTTCATTTTTATAAAAAGTGTATTTATAGCCTTAAACTTTATCAAGATGTATACAGATACCTCAGTGAATCCTGTGGTTATGGTACTATATTTCAAAAGCACGTGAGAAGCTTCTGATTCCTGTTCTAAGCCCCATTCTTATACCATTAACCTGCTATCCTAATTTTTTAGATTTCTTTCTTGATTAGCAGGAATAATATAATAAGGCTCAAAGTAAGGTTTCTCTGCCCTGACAAGTATTTCAAAACGAACACAGCTAAGCATTAAGTATTATTATACACTCAGAGGAAGCAGTGTGAGCACCAGTTAACATTTTAATAGCTGGAAAACACTTCAAAGCACAAACTAAAATGGTATCATTGAAACAGACTGTCAACAAAACCAAAACACTTTGTTTCTCACAATATGAAAATGGTGGGTGAAAAAAGTCCAGGTGATATTAGCCTGGTCGAGGGCAAATCCATCTTGTCTGAACACTGCAGTGAGCACAGCCACCGGCCCTCTTGTGAAGAGCTGACCAGCAAGGAGTCTGTCTTGTTTCTGCTAGGGCTAGATAAATGAACTGCATCAATTTCTCATTTATCAAGATTTTTACTTTGAGAGCAAGGTTTTGACTTTCTGTTTCTCTTTAAACACTAATTATGATAAAAACAGGTGATGCAGAGCAAACTAACTTACCAGCTGAAATGGGTAAGAACCTTCCTTCAGTTAAAAAAACCAAACCGAAAAACCAAAACCCAACACTCCCCAAAAACAAAGAGCCAAACACATGGAGCAGTTCTGAAAGAGCCCATCTGCTGAAATACAAAACCTGAAAGTTCTTAGTAGATACATGATCATGGAAGAATTATTAACTGAATATAAGTTTGCTATTAAAATGGAAGCACTAATTATCTAACTGTAAACCTTTCTATGGAATACCAGAAAGGACAGGGAAGAAGTGGAAAGGAGAAAGGTGTGGAAAAAAAGGAGATCAACGGGATAAATGGTAAACTAAGACCAGTTACAGCTGTTGTGCCTGAAAACTAGAAGAAGGCACTAGAATCTGATCTTTATAAGAGCACATTCAGGAGTTAATTTAAAACGTGCAGCAACTGTAAAATACAAATTGCTCTTATCCGTTACAACTCAATTTTGGAACACAGGCAAAAACTTATTTTAATCCTGTCCACAATTTTGATGCCTTGAGCTAAACAGTATTTTGTGAAATTTATAAAGCAAATTTAAAACAGTTAAGAGCTCTGCAAAGAACCCAGTTCACCTCTTTACTTGGCTGGCTATACAGCAACAGCCTGCACAAGAGATGTGACAGATTAAGACACACCAGAACAGGAGCCAGGTTTTCAGCTACCACAGATAACACTGATCTTTGTTGAATTCTGAGCAGTAGATGCTCTACTGCACACAACTGCCACAGTCAGATTGACTTCCTTCTATTTTTATTACAGATAACATAATTAATTAAATTTCCAAATCCAATGCTTAGTCTTTCTCCCTTGTTCTTTTCTTAAATACCAAAGTACTGCTTCAGAGGTGGTAAACCCTGCTAATGCCAAAAAGTGTAATACAACAGGGGCCGCTCTGAGGAGACAGAACCAAACCCAAATAACAGAGTCACTTAGGACATGAATCCCTGAAATTTTGTTTAACCCCCTCAAAATGTATAATGTAAATCAGTAAAGCCAAATGTATTATGCAAAGCAATAAAGCTTTTCAGTCACAAATGCAATCAAATTTTGTACTAGCACTGCTCAGCAGAGCTGTACATGCATATATGTCCCAGTTCAATCATTTTCCACAAAAAAATATACAGATGAGATAAAACTCTACTTTCTTAACCTGCAAGAGAACCCAGACCCAATGTTCATCAAAATTTATAAACAAACATACTTTAAGAAGTGACTTCTCTCTCAACAGAATATAAATGCCAAAAGCCCCATAGCAGCCAACCAAAATTTATGATCCAACCTAGGATCTATTACTCAAATCCTAAAGTAATAATTATATTCAAGACTTCCTCAATGCTGACAAGCAGAATATCTTCATCTGACCATCCATGTATAGCATGTGACAAAGTCTGCTGCAGATTCCTGGTGGCCGAGAGCTGTTCCACGCCACCTTCAGGTATTTTGGTCCCTCAGGCTGGCACCCCTCTTTATTACCCAAGTTTTCATTTCAAATTAAAGTGCTATTAGCAACCTTTTGCTGATTGATTAGAGTTGGGGTTTTTGTTTCAATTCTCTAAATGGACCAGTTAGAACTGGCATTCAGTTAGTTCTGGAATATGTTAAAACTAGGCTTTGGCTTAGTGAAAGAAGTCTCTCATACCTCCTTCCTGCCCTTGAAGCATTCATTGAAGGAGATGACACATTCATAAAAGTGCTTCCTCTCTTGCAACAGTCCATGTGATTTGAGGCTTAAAAGTCCAAGAAATAGCAGTTTGGTTTGTTAGGCTACAGTTTAGTGTTCAGTACGGGCTGAAAAACCCCCTCAGTCTGGTCCTCTCACAGTCACTCATTCCTGCCTCTCTGTAATGACCTTCCTTGAAAGAGCAAAAGCATTCTTGTGTCTGACTGCCGAGCCAGGCCAGGGAACCAGCCCAGATTAAAAAGTAATGGGCAGAAGGTGGGGAATGACCAGAGAAGCAGCTCCTTCTTCCCATGAATGCTTCTCCCGAGGTGAGGGAAGGGACAAGTGGGGTGGAAATGGACAAATATGGGGGACAAAACTGCTCCTTTTCTGAAGGGGTACCAGCTTGTGCTAGTGTGACAAGACCATGAACACACCACACCGGACTGCTGAAAAGGCTTCTGAGAAATAATTCTAATTTTAAGTTATTGGTTTTCAATTATTGTATTGAATAATTCTATTATCTTAAAATTTAAAATTAATGAATTATGTGTTTAATACAATTACTTTCAAATGCAGCACATAACACTCCCTACCTAAAAAAATTTGTTCATACAGAAAAAATCTGTGTGAAGAACCTTAACATGTAATATCCTCAATCATCATACACTGAGGTACTTTGTAAGCAATTAGGATTTAAGTTGCAGCTGTGCAGTACCACCCTCTATGGTTGTTGCTGAACTTTATCCAGCAAATAATCTAAAATGTTACAACTACCACAGGACCTGTAGTGTAAAAGACCACCTTCCTGTGTGAAATATAACAGATATTAACAACACAACAAAGAAAACTGAAAACTGTGTGAGAATTGTGAAAATTCAAACATCTTTTGTTCCCGCAGTGCACATATTTCCATGGTTACCATGTGGGGAGAAAAAAAAAAGAATACAGTTTAAGAATGAGTTCCAAGAACAACATTTTCTAGGGCACTACTATAAAATATCTTGTAAATGCATCACATTTTTGAGCAAAGGTTTTTAGCAAATTCTAGCAGTTAATACAAATAAACAAATTAATCAGATTTTCCTCTTACAGTCAAAACCACTTACCAAGAAAACTGTTTACAGCACCTGGTGCAGATTCCCTCTGGTTAAGCTCTCTGCCCCTCTGCACCATTAAGATTCTGGCTAACTGGTCAGCACCCACTTCCCTCTCCTTATTACTGCTCCACATTCCCTCTTTGTAAAAGTTCAGTGACTACAAAGGATAACATACTGCCAGGCAGCTGCCCCTGAGACAAGGCTTCACAGCTAGATTATTAGCAACAGTAAGTGTAAATCTGCAGCTAGTTGATCTGATCTGCATATTGACTAATGAATTCCCTGTAAGCAGGGAATAATACCACACACACTTATGCACAAATAAACCTTCATTCTAGAAGTAACCTTTAGAAGTTTTACTAAACTAAGTTCTTCCTTATACTCCAAACTGAACAACTGCAGGGGCTGTTCACTGTATGGATGCATTTAACAAGTTACTTGAGAAGAGCAACTATTTTGTTGCTTCTTCCTTTTTTTCAAATATTTAATGCAAGGCATAAAAATAATAGTAGATGCACCAATTTTGGTCTATGTGCACTCATGTCAAAGCCCACTTCCCATAAGCTACCTTGTCCCAGCCCTTGCAATAATAAAATTCCAAAAATTCTCATATAGGTACTTTGGGATCAGCAAGACATCTTCACAGCTGTCAGGGTAAATCAGCAAAATAGCTCTTCATTTCTTCACAAGATTTGAGCTTCTGACACATCGCTGCACTGACATATCTCCCGCAGAACACGCTTTCAATATTTACAGGAAAGGGTTGCCTGCAGTAACCAGCCAAGCAGGAGAAGTTCATTTATACCCTTAAATAGCAGAGACTAGCTTCCTGAATAAGGACACATTTCACAATTCAACACATCGAGTGAATAACGAGTTTTTATTTGTCTCAGGATTAAGGCAAGCAAAAAGTAGGTAAGAGTGTTTATTAACCATTCTGATAAAGAATGAGATTTTAGAGAGAAACTGTGTAAATTCATCACTTATTTGGCATAAAGGCAGGCATAAAACTTGCACAGAACTGAACTGCAAAACCTGGAAAAAAAAAAAAAAGAGCTGAAGAAATTAAACCACATTAATTCTTACTGGGCTGAGGTATCTGTCAGCAGCTAAGAATGAATAAAGAAAAACACCAAAAACATTGTCCAAGTTACAAAACTGCCTGTAAGAACCTCCATAATTAAAGCTGGGAAACTCCTGTGAACTTTGGCCTGCAACAGCAGGACTAACAGCAACTCTGAGAGTAACCAGCAGCAAATATATAAACAATTTGAGATGTAAGCTAAAAATCAGGGCAATAAACAAATCTTTCTGGTAACAAAATATACGTAAGTAATGTAATGGGGACTAGAGTCAGTCAGAGTTCAAGATTACAACATACCAAATACCCTTTCCTTTGGAAGAAACCTTGATTCTATTAAACCCATTTTTTGCTTCTAGCCCAAACCAAGCACTGTGAGGGACTGTTCACTATGTGGATGCATTTTAAGAACAATGTCAATGCAGCAACTTTAGCATTGCCTTTTTCAAATACTTTGTACAAGAACTAGAACAAAACGTGAACCCAAGTTAACGCCCAAGAAATTGCCCTAGTTTGCTGTCAGAGGCTAATGGGTAACAGTGGGGAATTTTTGAAAAGAAAGCATTAGTCCCATGAGACACACACAGGAAGATGTATGGTTCTGGCACCCGGAAATTCCATGGCATCCTTCCATTTTCTAGAATCTTTTGAGCAGCGGGAATAATGCTACTTTTTGTCCCTTGCTCTTAAAAATGTTCCCAGTGCACATAATTAAGATATTTACACTACCTCCCTTCACTCCTTACACATGCCTATGCTCTAGTGTGCACACAACTGGACAATATTTCAGCAGAGTCCATCAGCATGGCTCACGCCCTTTCCACGCACTGCTCCATCTGTCTCCACACACTTCTGGTAACTGTCTTGTGAGTACAAATGTCTGTATCAGCAATTACCTCTATTGGCAGTATTGGAAAGTAGTAGCCCAATCATGTAATTAGCGACACTTCAGAATATTAAGCCTATTCTTAGTGAAACAGAAGATGTAGCAGACCATACCTTTCACCCTTGGGAGCCGGGGCTATTAAAGTTACTTGACCTTACAGTTTTATCTGTTCAAGCTGTTCAAAACAAAAATCCAAGTCCAAAGAAATAGAAAAACAGCTTTTCCTTTGAGTCTTTCTAGAAAAAAAAAATCTAACCATATAACCAGAGCTTTTTCAGGGAGGGGCAAAAAAACCAGAAATAAAAGGGGAAAAATTAGCCACTTGTACTTGCAACTGAAGAAAATACATCACTTTTTCATCGAGGTTTCACTTGCATCTTGGCCATCTTTCACAAGGAAAGCATCTGATTTAATCCGCTGACAGGGTGTAATGTAACACTGCTGCAGTGAAGACAGCCACAAAAGTGCACTGAAAAGCATAAGTGGTTTAAATAGGGAAACGTTTACAGCAAAGACTTAATCTTGATGGAGCAGGAGACAGTCACCTTTCCCTTGTCAAAATTAGACTCATAGGCATTTTTGATTGGGAATCAACACCTCTTAGAAGTTGTAGCCATTTATTTCTATTTTTTAATGGAACTGGGAGCCCGCATGTCAAGATGAATGAAATCTACAGATGCAAATTGCAGAATAAACCCCCACGGGAAAGAAAAAACCCCAAGCCTAAAAACAACCACCACCCCCCAAAAACCCCACACCACTAAACAAACAAAAAACCAACACAGTTGTTGAGGTTACAAGCAATTATAACATCTTCCTCACCTAGCTTGTGTGAAATTTATTCCTTTATGACTCAGTCGTAAGAGAATATCCAAACTAAAACCACCCAAAATTCAACATTCACAGAGCTGATTTCCACAAATCTCAATTCCTTTGGAAGCTACAACCTAACGGTAGGAGAAACAGAGGCAAACACGATGGAAAACCCAGCCTGGTAACAACTGGTGAAAAGCAGAGACTTTCTGACCCCAGGAGAGACCTCTCCACGAGCAGACGAGGCGGCCGCGTGACATGGAGGAAGTGCAGGGAGGCTGTCGCTTCCCCCCCACTTCCCCCACAGGCTGAGCAGGGGCAGGCGATGGCGGGGATGTCGGGATGCCATCGTGTCCTTGCGGGGCAAGTGCAGGCCGGCCATGGGCCTGCATGGCCACACCAAGTCCCCACCAGGTCCATGCTGTGCTCCTACCTGCCAGCATCCCTGCAGGAATGTGGGGAGCACCCACCAGGGGCTGGGACACCACTTCCAGGGACAGCCTGCATTTAGGTTTCCTTAAACAGCCATGAATGATGCTGTACCACAAATCTCCATCATGTACGTACAAAGTACTGAAACATTGTCTTAATAACTGTATCAGTTTTGACATTTGTACTTTGGTACACCAAGGAAATGACAGCCACACTTTCCATTCTGGGGAAGATGACCTCAACACATTTGTATGAGATAAGTATAGACAAGCTGATATTAGATAAGGCAGTGGGATAACTCCTCCCAGTCTTTATCTCATGCCATGTACACAAGTGAAATCTTTGTAAAAATGGTCCTTTAAATTTGTAGGATTAAGCAAAACCACACAGACACACATGCACATAAACCCCACATACATGATTAACTGCTCTTTCTTTTCAAGAAATCTCTGTCTCAAGTCATTTTCCAAAGCTCCACACTATCTGTTTGAAACAAAAAGGCATCATTTCGGAAACTAGCATATTGGGCTTTTTGCAAACAATTTTCAAAGCGTACCTTTTTCTAAGGAAACAAATTTACAGAGTCTATATATTTAAAAAACAACTTCCAATAATATTACAAGTAAGAATATAGCACTTCATAACTCCGTTATATTCAAAGTACCTTATAATAAGTAGTCACCGTGGTTTTGGAAAGTAAATACCTGCCTGATAAGTTTACTAGATCTATTATAGTATCTCATTTCAAATGAGACTCCCCTCCCTTACTTCCATGAATGACCTCAACTATTCTGCCATCCCAGCATCTAGAAGACTAAAAATCATAGCAGAATAAGCTGGTTCAGATGAAAACCAACAAAAGCCTATTTAGAATTTTTAGGTGATGATTACAATAATTTCAGAAGGCCTCTCTGATTTGTATCAATTCACAGAAAATATTTTATTATGAGTGGCACAGAAAATTAAGTGAACAGACATGTATATATTCAATTACAAAATTATCCAAATCAGGTATTTCTAAAAGAAAGCTTTAAAATAAAATTTAAAACACTAAATGCCAGTCATGCAAAGCAAACTGTTTAATAAAAACCTGCAAATCTTTAAGACTAATAATTTTACATAGAAACCCACAGTGAGTCGATTACAAAAACAAAGAAATCAGCAGTCGATGCAGCTCTGCAGACAAGAAAGGGAAACCTGGTAGATTTTCCCTGATTGTGAAGACGGAACAAAAAAATGTGTCAAAAGGGAATAGAAAAGACTTACCATTCATGTTGCAGAGCTAGTTTTCAGAAACATATTGCTCCAAATATTAATCCAACAGTTGATGAAGTATGTTAATCTCTACCAGATCAGTGCTTCAATCTCTAAACACACTAACACACTAACCAGAAAGAGAGCACACAGAATCCAGAGAGCTGCTCTTCCTTATGAGCTCCTTGTGATGCAAAAAACTACAAAGCACAAGATACCAGTAGAATATCAAAATCAATATTCAGGACACGGGTATTTGGTTTTGCTCATTAACTACTACTGTTCTGACCAATGCTACCTATTCATGTCTAAAGCAACTCAAAATGGCAGGGGAAAAAAGCATGCAAACACCAGGAGGGTTTAAGATGTTCTCAATTATATCAAGCACTGGTTGTTTCCATGGCAACCTTAGACCAGAATTATCTGTTGACTTGTACCCAACTAGTAGTTATTCTAAAGCTTTAAGCAATTCATACAGTATGCTCTGTACATTATTTCATATTTCGCATTCATTTTCCTCTCTCTACACACATATATACAAGTAACTATTCAGCTAAATCTCTATAAATCATTCTACTGTATTTGGAAGTATATTGGTATTATTTTGAATCAGAGACCAAATGATATTCCTTTGACTGTTCATCACCCATCCACTTTCAATTTAAGGACTATGAAGAAGGCAGATGCACTAGTGGTGACTCTCCTGACCATTTCAGTTATCCAAGTTGCAGATATTCTTATGCAGAGTTGGAAAACACTTTTATTGGTTCAAGAATGCAAGACTCACACTGATCTTACTGTCTCTACATTCAAAACCAAGCAGCGTCATTCTCCTTTTCTTTCCCATTTCAGAGCAACAAGCAACTAAAAAAACAAAGCAAAAATCCAAATGTAGGTTCCATATAGTTGCAAGTGGCCACAGTCAAGACCTCTAAACAAAGAATGAAATGCATCGTTCTGATGGCTCCCATCATGTCCCTTTCACCCTTGGGCAGTGCAGCACAACTGACCTGGTTACCAGTCCAGGCTGTACCATCACATGTGTGCTCAGTCAGCTTTTTAAAACAGATTTCGAGGCCTGTGGTGCCTTGAGTCACCTCTGCCCTCCTGGACTCTGAGCATATTACAAAACACATTAATTTCATGCATCAACCAAGTATCCAAGGCAAGTCAGAGAAACTGTATACTTTATGTATCAAAATAATAAAGCAAAGATGTTTAGTTTCAAACACAACCACTGAAAATCCCCTAAGGCCATTGACCACACGGCAATTTACTCAAACCCACAACACTGACAACAGCGACTGACAACACCAAGTCCACCCAAACAGGCAGCAGCTCCTTCCTCTTCAGCAAACCCAGAGCCTCAGCAGAAACTGCTTGTAAAAGAACAGAAACAGACCTGCTATCGTATTTCGTTACAGCAGAAGATATAAATACATTAACTTCCTTTTCAAATGGATTCTACCTGAAGCCTACAACAAAAATTCCGGGAAGTCACTTTCCAAATTTTTTTCAGGAATTAGAGTGCTTTTTCCTTGAACTTCAAGAGCATTTCATGCTGTTTGCTAAGCAGCTTCACCTAAAACTTTACACTAAGGTTTTTAAGTTGTAGTGATATTGGCAGAATATTTGAGAATATTCAAATATCCTTCCAAGGCAAACACCAGCATGTTTCTAAACCACCGCTTATTCATTAAACTTTCTGTGAAATTAATCTACAAGCTGAATTCAGTGGCTCTAGGCAATTCTATGACA
Source organism: Pachycephala philippinensis (assembly GCA_013397055.1). Classification (NCBI taxonomy): domain Eukaryota; kingdom Metazoa; phylum Chordata; class Aves; order Passeriformes; genus Pachycephala; species Pachycephala philippinensis. The sequence goes on along the minus strand of VWZT01011431.1, from coordinate 2,223,159 downwards.
CTGCACTCTTGGATATAAGAAACCCCCACAACAAAACAAAATGACCCCCAAACAAACAAACCAACCAAAAGGAAATGAACAAAAAAACCCAAGCACCTTGTTTCTCTTTCATGTTTTACGAACTATTTTCAGAGGTGATGTATTTTTCTGAAGATCTAATTAGCAGACAGGAGTAGACGGAAATTACTTCCTCCACTGTATTCCTTATGTTCTCTATCACTCTGGCTACAGGGGTAGTAAAATGAGAACCTTTAAATGTGCACTCAGTTTATGGGTACCTTCAGTAATTTAAATTATTATTAAAGAAAAAAAAAATCTAGAGGTTGAAAGAGTTTCAGGATAAAGATTCAGAATATTACCCCAAAACCAAAGCTACATAGGCACCCATCATTCAGCTACCAGCTCAGCAACTTCAGCTCAGAAAACTGCATGCAACTGCTCTGCTTAATTGCGACTTAAAATAGCATTCACAGAACAGCCATTTTCACCATGTTTATCAAGAGACACGACAGTCCATTTCCTCATCAAACATGCCACACTAGGAAGCCAGCCTTATATAGAGGGGGAAAAAGTAGAGACTTGTACACAAACAGGTCGCAATTTGTGAGTGTCAGTAGGTCATTACCATTACTTTCTCCATGTTATATAAACAAAAATGCTTCGGTGTTGTTTTTTCAAATAGCTATTTACATAAAAAAGAGGTTCTACATAAACACAAGTATGTGCCTATTTTTACCAAGCTGAAAATATTTTGGAGAAGTGAAAGCTCAGAATTTATGCACTTTCATCATTTATCTTCCCAACAAAACGAGTCAATTCTTTCCCATCTCATTTGGGAGACCTAGATTTAATCTATTTTAGATCACTGCATTAACACCTTTTTGTTTCCATGTTTACTGCTTATCCTCTGAGAATAGATTCACTCCCTACTCATATAATATTTTAAATTTCAAGTAACATGTATAAATGATTTTCTTCATGGTAACACTGTGATGCTAAGCATTTCCAAAATGGCCTATCTTCAACTGAAATAATTGTGCTATCTCAAATCCATCAATGAATCTGAAATTTGGAACAAAATTATCATAAATTACCATATTGTAACATTTTAAAATGAGTATTTAATGAGAGACAAGAATTGCTTTGCAAAATACTACACAGCTTTAAAATTAAAAATAAAATCAAATGTTAATTTATTTAGACTGTGTTTTTTTTGAAATCTCTTTTATTACTCAAAATGCAATAATGAAAACTTTTAATCCATAAAAATAATACTGTAAACTGTTCACTAATTAAGTTATAAGCTAGTCAGCATTCCCACACTAAGTTAATATGTAATAGTTAAAATCAAACACAATTTTATATTGTTTACCACTATATAGAGCATTTCTGATGTATATTTCCCTTAAAATAAAACTATGAATGATGAAAATCCCCATAATTAGAAGTTTAATCTGTGCAGCAATATCTGCCTATTTCAAAGTTTAAACATTCTAGTCTTTAGTTAGAGTCCTCTATTTCTGCTGAACTTGCTGATTTAATTTGAAAATGAAAGAAGTAATTTAGAAGTAAGAACTGGCGTGGGGGCTTGCCAAAACAAGTCAACTGTGCTTTGAAAGAAAAGAAGGAAAGAGGGATAAATTCTCCTGCCAGCCACCCATCCATGAACCAGCCCCCATCTCCCCTTGCCTGATGCAATATGCTCTTCTTCCCATTAATACCTTTAGGTAACGAACTATAAAATTGCGCCAGAACATATCACACATCAGTGGTCACACTTCGTTCATGAGGCAAGCTGCAGAGCAAATACCTATAAAAGAAACAAACCCCTCCCCACACTTACTTGACTCGTCCCACTGGACAGTGAACTCAGAGCACCGTTGGCTCTCATCGTCCAGAGCCGCTCTCTGCTCATGCGCACCATTCTTGGAGTGCCTATGGAAGAGGCGATTAGCGAACCCTTCCAGCCTCTGCAGCGCCGTGGCTGTCCCCGTGCCCTGGTGAGAGGGGACCTCCTTGTGCCCTGCCATCTGCACACACCAGCGACTCTCACAGAAGCAAAAGAGAAAACATCTGAAGGCAGCTGGACAACCCAGCGCCACTAAGAGCTATGCATGTGTCGGGCTTCCTGCCTGCAGTGTTTGCTAACCACGACTCTCTTCTACTTCCTGTTAAGGAAAGCTCTATGATGTACTGGTTTGTACAGTGAAAAGTCTCTTTTCATGCAAATTGAAAAGTGTTTTGTTTTTTAAAAAACAAACAAGCAATAATTTCTCTAGCATGTGTTCTCATAGCTTTTTAATGCATTACGTTTCATATTTAAATATATGTTTTATGTGAGAGTACTACAAACAACCTGTTCAGAAGTAAAGATCAGAAAGTAGATAGCTATTTTTTTAATTTACCACAACCATGTGTGGAAAAAAACCAAAAGTAACTATTCCGCAGTTCCTGCCCTGTTATTAAGATGGAGTACTACATCATCATAGCAAACATAACCAGCTGGAATCTAACCACTAGTAATCTCATGCTTTCAACTAATCAACTTCCTAAGCAAGCAAGGAAGTTACTGGCAAACACTACTGAATAAACTTATTTTGTTACTCGAGGAAAAAAAGTATTGTTTTCCTCCTTTGTGGAAAAAAATCAGTGAAGAAGTTGAATTCTATCGCACATTTAAACACAATTGCATCGTACTTTTTCAGACTGGGTTCTACTTACTCCTCCAATGAACCAAATGCATTTAACTTTTTGTTGATAAGATTTCATTCTTTCACAAGAAATTTTAGTATTTTCAATTGTGGAGTAAGTCTAGATAGTGTAATTTTTAATGGCAAAAAATATAAGGAAAATAAATTGAAAGCTGCATTTAACATTACATTAATTTGCAAATTATGTAATTTTGCATGCTTACAATGGGTAATACTAAATATTCATTTTTGTGAAAATGGAAACACATACATTTCTGCATATCTACAATGTGGCTTCTTAAAAATTTAGGCTATTCTTAAGAAAGATTGAAATATCTTTTCCACAATCTGTCTCCTGTCTTACAGTCAACACGTGTTAAAGACATACCTCTCATTTTTCACCACCATACTTCTCACTGCATAGTTTTCAAATGTCAGCAGATACCCACCCTTGGACATTATATAACCATTTCATAACAGCCCTGTGCCTCAGAAAAAAACCCTCATGCTGACAAACTGCCCATGACAATGATAAAACAATAAAAAGGCCGACAGACAGACTTGACAAATTTGGCTACATTCTTCCTCATGGGCACTGCTACACTTGTGATCAGCCTCAGCCAGCACAGCCCATTTTATTTCTAGACTCTACACAAAGCCCAGGAATGCCCTGTGCTTTCAGGCTCCAGATATTCTGGAAGTATAATTTCTTTCTCCAGCCCCTGTTCAAAATTTGGAACCACCTGTCTAAATGCTTACATTCTGCACAGCCATCTGCCAATTCAGCTGAGCATCAGCTATCTTGGTGGTGACCAGGGGCTCCTCCATCAGGGTCTGGTGCTGCAACCTTCCCTGGATGCCACCTCATGCCTTCCAGCTTTTCACCTGCTCTGTTCCAAGACCAATTATGACATCCACAACATCCCATTGGTTCAAGGCTCTGCTGCCAGAAACAAGAGGTAGTAAAGATCATGAGGATCTGTTTGCATTACCAGGGGTCACAAATAGGCAGAGGGGATATATTACAAGCCATTCATATATAACCAAACACTTTAAAACAGAGTAAGGCCATGCACCTCCCACACAACAATATAAAAAGTATTTAAGACAACATCAAGATGCTTATTCCCTGCACGGTGAACTTCCTGGAGCTGAAGAGCCTCCCTGGAACTGTACAGATGTGCTCCCCCTGTACCTCACTGCAAGTCTTTGGGCATTGAGGGAATCTTTCCAAGAGACTCATATTCTCTCTAATCTTGGCTGCTTTCTCCAGGAAACAAAGCTACCTGGTACGATGGTGTGCTTATCTTGTCTCTCTCCTCTCCCATGGCTGAGCCTTTACACTGCTGTCGTCTTATCTTTCACACAGGTCTTCAACTAAACCATTTTGTTTCCCTGAGCTGAAAGACAGTAATTTACAAAATCCACGTCATGTAAGTTAAGAGTCTGCCAGCCATCTTGAGTCCATGGAGAGATATGGAAACTGCCACAGAGCAACTCTGCCCACCAAACTTCAGAGCTCTTAATGCACCCAAATGTTTAACCTGGACACTTGAGGTAGGAGCCAAAAATAAGAATCATAAATACGCGTCCTCTGACATCACAGCCTTTGTGGGTTTAAGTGAAAACTAAAAAGGAATTGTTAGAAGAAATCCTAAGAGAAAGCCTGAATTTATCAGAATTTTATGAACTATAGCCAGTGTACACAGTTACAGAAGTTCTGCACACATAAAACATGAAAAGAAAATGCTGGTCACATTTTCACAGATAGTAATACAAGAAATTAACCTTAATTAATTTCCTAACCTAGGAGATTCTTGGCATTGATTGGCATTGCCCAATGACAATACAAAAAACTACCATACAAACCCACATCCCACATGGCTTTCAGTGTCTTCGAATCAAGTCCATGATTTTTAAAGGCAGAACTTTCTATTTCCTTTTACTTAATCTTTCATCTTATTGACACACTGATCTTCCAATTAATTATTACACCAAGTAATTTATATGCTATAGAGGAAAAACAGAATGCAAAACAGAATCTGAAATTTCTGTTCTGTAAGAGGTAACGAAGTTCCAATTTCTTGCAGCCAAAGTCAACACTGAAATGTTAATTTCCTTTAAACAGAAATTTTAGTTTTGCTATCTTCCGGCTGCCAGATCTTGGCAAAATTTTAAAACACATTAAAAAATTCAGAGCGGTAAGACAATCAACTTTGAATTTGAATATTGCGTGTGCAAATTCTGGTATTTTGATAAATAGTATTTCAGTAAAAACTCTCCCACAATTTTATAAAAAGCAACACCATGATGATAGCCAAGGACAAGGGCTAACATAGAGGTCCCCTAAGCTGATAAAGGCAACAAAGCCTTTATACTTTTCCTGATGGCCAACCCACAACCTTGGGCAGATTTCCCAGGGGCTGATGTCCTGTGGCATGTTACAACACACAGCACTATAACCCAGACACAGACCTTCCAGCTCCCTGCTGAAAAAGAATCTACCAGGTAGCTACATGGACAATTTATTTTTAATAATCTCTGCTAAAACGATATTTCTCAATTTCTAAGAAGAAACTCTACCCTACCAGTCAAGCTTTAAAAATGAAGGATTAAGAAAGAGAGAACACTCCTCTCCTCAAAGGACCCAGATGGTTGAGTAACAGCATGTTACCATGTGTTGTAACTTTACTTGGAAATAGTTTTAAATATTTTTAAAGGATAATGTGTGCATTTTTCTATATTCAGGCAAAGCAGGACTGTACAAATAACACCATTCTCTAGTGTTTAATGAAGGTTAACCTTGAGAATCTTGCAATCAAGAACAACAGTTTTTAAGACAATTAACTGTATTCCTTGACAGGACCTAGGAAAATTGGTTTATGATATAAAACAAATTTCAGATCACCTACAGCTAACTGAAATTTAGGTTTTAATTCCAAATCTTGAAACTTAGTATTTTTCTGGTTTCATGTTCTATTTCTCTGAATACAAATACTATTTTCTATCTTATTTTAAATTGAAATATTTCTTTTTTTCATAGGAGACCTCTATCTGCATTAAAGAGACATATTGCAACATTTTTCTGCTTCTTTTTTTTTTTTTAAATCAATGGAAAAAATAACTTAAACCTTATAAATGACTAATAAAGAACTTTTTTTTCATAGAGGTTAAAGAAAGTTTATTTATTTGCTTTAAAAATTGATGATTTGATAAAACACATTTTCTTCTTTATGCATCAGTTATTTCAAGAATGAAAGATGAAAATCCAACTTCAGCATTTATTATTCATTACAAAAGGAATGAGCAATTACTTGATACAAAGTGTTAGTGAGGGATCCTCCATTTTTAAGAGCTTGGAGATCTTGCCAAATTTTGCAGATCTCTTGTTGACCAATAAAGTATTTGTAAGTTGAAAGACGCAGCCAACACATTTCATAAAAAGAAAACAATTTAAGTGTCTGATTTTGAATTAGAAAGTACAAAAGTTTATAAGCATTTAAGGACTCTCAAATTTTTTGCACTATATATATTAAAAAAACCTGAGAGCGTCTGTGCTATAAGCCTTAGGCAACATGTGTGGTATTTTTCTAGTTATATAAACCTTGAGAAACAAAGATGTAAAACAAAGTATACCGATAGCCCTTTTGTAACTTAAAACCCCCCTACATTTTCATCCGAAATTATGTAATTGAACACAATCCATTTTGAGTCTTGCCAGGCATGCATATTTCCGAAGGAATTATGGGTAGAAAGAGAGACAGAAAAAGGCTCTTGAAAAAGCAGATGTGTTTTGATTTTCACCATACATCCAGCACTGTTCCACTAGGTTGCATTTCTCCTTAAACACACGGAAGGAGGAGCAGTACTTGCTCACAGCTTACAGATGTAATGGCTCTCCATTTTGAAACAAAGATTTTTCAAAACGTACATGAAGAAAATAAACACAATCAGTAACTTCATTGTTTAATAAAACACAAGAAAGCAAACCTATACAGTCTTAGTGTACCTTTATGCCTACATTTCTTCTAACAAGGTTAACCCTTCCTAGAGAGTCCCTCCGAGAGCTGCACTGAGGCTGGGACTGCAGCACTGCTATAAATAGGACAGCCAGGAGGAAGTTGTTGCTATGGAAACACTGGTCATATTTCTATTTTGACTCAGTAGGTCTCTACTGGCATCTACTGTACACCCATTTAACTGCAGCACACATTTAATACTTCCAGCTCTTATCAGGAAGCATTAATTTAAGCTTGCATGGTCAAACAGCATCATTTACTTGTTAACCGTGAAATGAATAAAAAAATAAGTGAGAACTTGAAGAAAAAGAAAGAAAAACGTCAAATTCAGCATCTGATTTTTCATATGTAAGCTAAAAGTTCTTACTATTCCCATCAGTTTTCTTGTCAAAATTTGACAAATTCATCATCTGAGATGATGTGATTTTCTGTGGACACATACCATGGCAGCAGATCAAGTTTCTTCATTTCTACCAACATATTATCTGGCCTTTTTGAAATCAAATATCGTGTAGTCATAGTCCCAAATCTAGTGCTGACAAGAAGGGGATAGAGAGCTCTCTCAGTACAAAGGTCAAATATTCCACAAAATCGTCCAATTTGCCAAAGACAACTGTATTTCTCTCCTAACACATCACCTTGCTCCATGCTTTTCTCACAGCTTCCTTCAAGGTGCTGTGCTCACTGGTGCTTGCCAATACAACAGTTCAGACTGTAAGATTGACGTTGGCAGAATGTGAATAAAAATTACACAATTGCTCCATAATAAAACAAAGGTTAGCCAGGAACCATCTTTGAAACAGCTGCTTTCACATAAGTACAAGAGATCTAAAAGTACTTGTGAAATCTGCTTGGTCCATCCCTTTCCAAATCACACAGTGCTCAAATAACCCTCTATAGTTACTTTCTTGCACAATTTACAATAGTTTGACAGCCAATCAGATGTTGTGTACAAACCCTGCTACTTTTCAGCAAAGGAGAAAGTACCTATATAAGTGGTTTTTGTTGTATTTGCACAAAATAGGAGTCTGCCAGGAGTAAGGTGTTTTTGCTTTTGAACCAATGAGGTCTAGAAAAAACATTTAAGTGTGTGGACTTTTAAAATTAAAATCCAAGGTTAAATTTTAAGCAATTTAGCATGAACTCAGTAGCTGTGCTACTCTGAAAAACCTAACAGCAAATAAAGGTTTTGGTCCACTTAATTTACATAAAACTAATTACTACTGTTGATTAATAATGAGCATTAATGGGTTATTGATCCAAAATGAGTAAGATTAAGTTCCTGAATTAGAAGAATGAGGCAGACATTTTGTTCAGTATCTGACTGGGTTCCAGGAGAAGCTCCCTGCTTCCATTCTGGCTATTCTCCCATCAGAACAGGGATGCTGAAGATCTGGCGCTCACAGGAACCATAAAGGCTCCTGCAGGTGAGAAGCTGCTGTGGAGAGGATCTTGGCTGCAGGAAGCTTTGGGTAGAGAAGCTTCACTTTTTCTAAAATCTGCAGGTTTGGTCTATCCTTCCTTGGTTTAGCCACTCAGCTAAAGAAACTTGTAAGGAACTGCCCCATACGAGGCACACTTAGGTTTGAAAATCCCTTCCTAGGACACATTAAGCATTATTTGTCCTAAGTCAGAGTGTCTCACACAACAAATTATTAACCCTGAATGATCTGGAGTCACATTTACAGATAATTTTTGACACAGGATAACGAGAAGAAGTAAGAGAAGGCACAGAAGTAAAATGTTCACCTAAACTGAAGTCTTGCAGGCAAAAATTACTCACTATATTAGCAGCTACACTCCACTATCAGATCCTTACTGTACAGTAAAAGACCAGAATGCTAAATACTAGAGTAACTAGAGACATTTTAGTAGCACTTTCAGGAAGCCAATCTGCATTTTAAATCACCAGCACACTTCCTAGGGGAAAAAATGAACAAAAACAAATGACTCCACCTAGAGCTAAATACTTTAAATTCATACCTTTGTTTTCCTCCAAAACTGGAGTGTTCCTTGATTATATGACACTTAGGTTCAATTAGAAAAATATCCAAATAAGGAAGAAAGCAAACCCAAAGTAACTCTATTGGAAAGGATAGTGCTTTTCCATAGACTGAAGGAGAACTGAGGGCAAATCAGAATACAGTAGTGGCTTTCATAAAGCATGGTCTGAAGTACAAAACCTTTGGCCATGTGCTGCAGAGATGTGCTCACCACTACACAGCCCCTGTATTCCAGTGCCTCACCAGACTCCAGGCTGCCCTGGAGTCCTGGTCCCTCCACTCCTACCAACCTGCTCAGCTTCAGCTATCCCATAAAACAGCGGAACGAGTGAAGCACTCACTGTCCCCCACAGCAGCTCGAGAGGAACACTGGCACTAAACCCTGAAAAGCAGAGAGGATGCTGCTGGCCACAGGACAGGAGGCTGCACAATGTGTAGGAGGGCATTTTGGAGTTTGCTACATGCCCCTAACACACCTTGTGCTAAGTAAGTGAAATCTCAACTACAGGAACTTGCACGAATGCAGAGGCATCAGAAGCACAGCTCAGAAAACAAGGTTTCTCTATATACTGAAGTTAATTACGCTGTGTTTACAAAATTTATGTTAGTCTGCACTTACATAGAGTAACAAATGCCATCTGCTGGTTTAAGACCAAACAAAGAGTGAGGTACAAAAACTGTAATACTGAACACAAAATTTTAAAAGTACTCAGTCATTCATCTGTAATGTGTTGTATAAACACAACTGAATATCTCAGATTTTTTAGAGGGGAAGTAATTCACACACCAACGTTCTAATTAATGGCTATTTTTCTTAGCGAGGCAGGAACAAAGTGCACAGATCTTACTTTTTTCCCTATTCGTGATGCGTTTTAATTTATAAATTCTGATTTCTATTGAGTTTATTTCACATAAAGTGAATTTATTTATTATTAGTTTGAATATATTCTTAAATAGCATTTGTGTTTGGATATAACAGAAATAATTTACCAAGGGAAAGAAAAATTCTTAAAATTAAACATTTGCCTTTGGCTATTTATGAAATGTGTCTACTAGTAAGCAACAGGCACTTTGCTTCCCAGTCCCCACTACCTGGTGGCATTCCCAAGTGTTAGTTTACAACAAAGGCCAAAACAACTAAAGCTTGGAAAAGTAGAATGGTCAAAAGATCTCTTTCACACTTCCATTTACAAAGAATGAGATAAATACATGACTACAAGTATATTTAATTTGTTTTTATATTTGTTTAAAAGCACAGGAAAGCAGAAAGCACTTTCCAGGATAGAAACACTACAAGATTAAATGCATAGTGTTTCTTTTCTTCTTTTTATGGATAAAATACATCAATCTTTGCAATTCTCTGAACAAAGTCAAACAATTTACATGGCATGCCAGCTCCACATGCAATATGAATGTCAGCAAAGATACAATTCCTTAATACTGTATCCTCAACCTTTCAATTGTATTTTCCCTTTCAAAGCAACATGATCAAAGATTTTTTTTAAAAAAGATCAAAAGAAACTAGTGATTCCTTCACCAGCTTACAGAGAATAAGTTACAAGCTGTGCTGAGCATAAATTTTTTTCTTATTTTTAGTGCAAAATGAGTGCTTGATAATACATAACATTTTTATTCTGAGAAGTTTGACAATTTTGCATTTTGTTTAAAAACCAAATATTTTTTTCTAATAAACAGGTTTGTGTTATGCTGGCTACTTTTAATAGGGCTCACTCCATTAGATTTCACGAAGAATAAACTTTTCCACAGTAACAATATTTAAATTAAATAAAGAAATAATTTTAAATTAAGTGTAATATAAACTTTTAACTGACAGGTAAACCACATTAAATCTTCTTGAAGCTACTTTTTAATTAGGTACAAGAACATCCATTAGTTGTAATTGTATTTACCTTTCACTTTCTCGAAAGAGAAATAAGAGCAAAGAGTAATTAAAAATGCATTCTGAAAACCACTGTATTTCATACTGTGAATTGCCACTAAAAGCAGCTTCTCCAAGCAGTGACAATCAGCCCCATACCCTCCTGAAGAAGGGTACTGTGACTCTTCTGTACCACCGTGTGCTTCAGCGCACACCTCCACTGCAGACTGCACACAGGGAGAGCACATCCTTTGCCAAACCAGCTTCACCATCTAGGGGGTTCCTGCTAATAACTGGGAATGTTATCTTTCAGCTGGCAGTGGTCACATCATAGGATAGCCCATCCTAATCGTGATTACTCCAAAATAAAGAAAATATTTTGAATATTTCTCTTTCGAATGGGTGAAGTGTATCCCATGATAGCATCATACAGGCCCTTCTTATTTCGTGGAAATAAAAGTCTCTCTAACTTAGCAGAGCTGGAAGTCATCTCTTGAGTTTTCATCTTAATTTACTTGAACCATTTTGGGAAAAAATGCTTAAAAGTTTCTAACTAGCCAGAGGCTTCATTTCTTCCTCCTGGAAGAACAAACATGTTTCACTTTGAGCCAGTCTCAGATGCTCATAGCTCTTCCTAACAAGCTCAATACAGAATTGTTATTTCTGGGAGTCACATGGCATGTGGGAAGGTTCTGGTTTTCTTCCAATTCCTCTCAAGTTAAAATCTACCCAAAAAAACTGCCAACTGCCAAAATGAGGTAACAGTTGCACTACATTGGGCAATTTTTTCTAAACTTATTTCCACTATAAGATCTACCTTCCTCCACTCTTGGGAAGGTGGGTGGAAGGAAACACATGGCATCCCATTTAAGTAAAGTATCAAAATAATGAACTTAGTAATTGCAGTAACTGAGCCCTCTCCTCACCCTTCTAATATGATAAAAAAAGCCCAATACTTAAACTACAAGAAATAAAAGCCTAAATGAATACTCACCTGAAGTGACAATGAGTGCTGATATATTATTATTAGGTAACATATGACATTTGCATTCCTTTGTCTCTGTAAAGTTGACACTTTCAGAAGAAAATGTCAGCTTCATTTATCAGCCAAATAAGGCAAAATATTATTGCCATTTTTGAAAACACTGCTGATACATGATTTTTCTGGAAAGCTGTGCAAGGCTAACAATGCATTTATGCATTGCTGGAAAACTCGCAGCCTCATCACCATTCATGTTCAAACACAAAGTTGATCTTCCTTCCTTGCTCTAAGGAAAAACGGGTACATATATACTCACTCTAAGAAACAGGAAAGAAAGGCTGATAGCCTGGGTACAAATTTTGTTCTACTTAAAGCAACCAGCTCAAGGAATATAGATAAGAAAAGCATACTTTCAGAAGAACTGCAAACAAAACTATAACTAACAAGCCTGATAACAAAATGCTGGCAGTCACCTAGAATAGGTATGAAAATAGCAGGGCAGCAAACTCATGAACCTTCAACTTTCCTCCTTTTCTACAAAGACAAATTCTTCTCAATACTATTAAAAAATGGAAATCATGTCTCTAGGTAAATAGTTTAATTCCGAACATCGTATATGAACATCATTACATGAATACACATATTACACAGTATTTTGAAAAACTTTCTCTCCTCCTTCCTTTCATTTGGACAGTTTTTGTTGAAATTATTTGTTTCCCTCCCTTAAAGGACTGAAATCACATCTGGAGATAAAATTACCAGACACACGACTGGATACAGCCACCTGTGGGACAAGAGGCCACTTACTCGTGTCCCGTGCAGGGTGCAGTGGAGGCTGAGCTCAGATGTTCTCTCTGCCTTTCTTCACAGAATCCCTTTGCACCTCTGGGTTTGCAAATACCTCTTTGATATCATTTTGTTCCACACATTATACATTCAAGTATTTTTCAGTTCAGCCTGACTACTCAATATGCCAAAATTTCTAATCATACATTCCATCTGTTCTCATTAATTTATGTAATCTAAAAATAATTGGTAGCCTGAAATTTAATAGAAAACTCAACCATACACATGGAAACAATTTCAAATAAAACCCACTGGTTTTCGTTTAAATTAAAAATAAGACTTATTTTGATGTTTCATGCTTAAATTGGCATCCTCAAGTTTGAACGGTGTTAATTTTTTTCATCAGACAAGAAGATAGATTAACATCACACTTCTGACAGTGAACAATATAAATTGGCTAACATATTACAAATTAAGAGAATTATAAGTACACATAAAAAAGACACATTTAATAAGGTCTGATTTTCATCCTAAATCAAATAAACCCCGAATTAAGGCCTCTTAAGAACACATATTGAGTGAAAGAGATCTTTTCAAGACATATTTACACCAGCAACTTTAATTATTGCTAAACCAGGTTGAAATATGAAAGATAAAGGAAACTAGGCTTGCTTCTTTGCTTAAAAGTAATTAGTGAGCCATTAAAATGCAGCTTAAATTAAAATATTCTCCTTTTCTCTGCCATTAAGTGTCCACTTGAAGAACAACTATGACACAAGCATGGGGAACATAACAATATTAGAATACACCAGAATGTCACCAACACTCCATCAAAAATCAGAATTTCATAACAGAACTGGGGGGAGGAAAGGCAAAAAAAAAGCAGAGGAAGGGCTAACAGGCAAATAGTTGAGAACTGATGCAAGACTGCATTAGGGAGCTGGAACAAGGCAGAGGTAAAACTGAAACAAGGAGCTAAGGAAGGATAGAATGAAGGCTATGCATCTGAAACCACTACTGTGAGGGAAAGTAAAACCTGAGCTCGAGGGTAAGTTATAGAGCAAGAAAAAGCATCTTCACCAGTAGTCTCAAACAATTAGAACAGTTTCATTCTCTCATGTTATTAAAAAAAAAAGTTGTACAATGCAAGCCTCCAAGAGTGTAGTGTAGCCAAAATTATTCTAGATAAAAAGGTCTGGCCTATCACTGCACATGGAGAAGAAAATAGCCTAACCCCTTGCTGCCCCAATTTTTCAGCCATTTAAATTTAAAGGACAATACTCCATGTCTATATACAACTTTAACCTTAATTCTGTCTTAGACATTCATTTTAGAAGGTCAAAGGCCAAAAACTGATTTAACACAATCTTATTATCTCAACTCTTTTCAGTTCTCAAACTGAAATGAAGCTTAATTTAGTTACTGACGGCCGACTGGGCATAAAGCAAAGATGAAACACCCACATCTTTAATATTCTTCAGTAATTTAGCAACTTAGGACTTGGCTATAGCTGACTTAGGATATGAATACCAAACTACAGATACACTTTAGGCATGCTGAGAAAATGGACTCCTCAAACGCTAATGTTTGCTAGATCTTGTTTTGCTAGCCTTCATTTTTATCTGATGTTGCTACAGATGCTGATTAAGACATTTAAGCTGTAAAACTTAGCGGCTGCAGCATTATAAATATGTTGATGTCTTCATATGAAATAAAAAAAAAAAAATCTGACCTTGGGGTGCTATCTCTTCAGCCAGAGCCAAGACTGCAGCATGAAAAGCAACTTCAGAAAGCCTACAGAGCACTTCTGCTCCTTGGCTCACAGGCTAAGCAACGAAAACATGTAAAGTCTATTGTGGATTGCATTTGTCAGTGTTTGTCACTTAGAGGTACTTCACTGGATCCCAAATGATGATGCAGCTCAGACCACAAAAATAATTAATATTCCTTTATGATGTGTTGTTAAATACTGGTATCTATGGTGCTGCTTGTCATCAGTATTTTTGTCTTTGTAACTCTCAGACTGAATTACTACAAGCAGCTATTAGACACATTTATGCCCAGAAGCCCAACTACAATCAGTGTACAACACCACTGGCCTGCTCTGACACAGCCACGGAACCACCCAGTTTAGCAACAGTTCACCTGCTCTCCTTAGACTTACCTGTTGTATTCTACAGCTGCTTTCAACCTAGAAATGACTAAAATTCTTTACTGCCCTGGCGACTCTCTCTTACTTCATCCATTTTCATGACTCTGATAATTTGGTGAAGTGAGATTCTGATAGAAAAGTCCAAACGTTTAACTTGGACCACATGCAGTGGGGATAAAGAGACCCCAATTGGCCATTACAAAATAAATATTAACTTAAACATAACTTTTGACCCATGACTCCATGACTACAGAGTAAGAAAGGTAAAGACTGTTTGCTTTCCAATAGGTGATATATTTTTAAAAACAGACATTAGTAAGTTCTGAAAAGCTTGTAGCTTATACACAGGGAAACTATTTTTCTTTGGTGTTGAATGTAAGTTCACAGAGAAAGCATTTTCAAAACAAAATACCATTAATGTGATTCTGAGCTCATGACGTCCAGCATAAATTTCATTTTCCTTTGCAGTATCTGAACATTTTCAGGACTGAAATGAAGAAGATGAAGTTTCCCCAGCTTGCTCATTTTGAAAAAAAATTTACACAATTCATCTGACTTTATTTCAGGGTTTTTTAATTAACAAACATAAAAGCTTGAAACATGGCCAGAAAGACCAATGGGTACTCCAGGACCCCATTAGGAGGCACTTTACCCAGGAACACATGGGAAACCTGCTCTGCAATAGAAGCCAAAAGTTTGCAAAGTACTTTCCCAGAGTCCATTTAGGTTTAAAAATAGATATGTAGTATTATGATACAGCAGTCACATGTGGTACATTTGATCTAGTTTGAGCTAAAATTAATAAGCACTTTGAGAATGCGAAGTAAATTGATATACTAATTGCCATAAAATAAGGTATAGTTTTCTCTCTGTAACAGACTGCCAATTTAAATGTATGACTGGCAAAAAATGAAGATATGCATTATTTTAAGTTACTAGAAGTATTACTATAAGCCTATGGCAATTATAAGAAGTCACTTCACTGTATTGCTGCATGCCTAGGTCTTCTAATGAGTTAATTGTTTAATAATATCTGCAGTTACTTGCCAGTTTACAGATGAAAGGTGCTTAATAGTGCCAACTAATTTTAAATTAATTTAATTAGCTAATTATTTTCTCAAAAGCTACACTTTCCCTAACAGAAATTCAGAAATAGTTAAAAGCAATAGGATTGTTAAGCCTGATTGCATTGCCCCTGCCTTGTTTTTCTGGAACATCGCGAATGAGAAGTAAGGATTTAGACAATCATATGACTCCCAAGTTTAACAGCCCAGATTTTCAGTGCATCAAGCCTAAGTAGGAAGGTCAACAAATACTGCAGTTTGACCTCGGCTAAGAGCTGAATAATATCTACAAACAATTTTCATACTGTGATACCAGAGTATGACACATTTCTGTCATTCTTACAAAACACTGATGGGTGGGCTTCTAAGGAGGTGTTTAGGAGTACTTCTGAGTTTAGAAAAAACAACTCCCTAAGAGTTTCAGAGAGCAAAGGCTTATCACCAGTACCTATTCCCTTCTTACAATCCAAAATCGTCTTTCTTAAACTTGACACAATATTTATGCAAATTGATGTCTTCCCAAAATTTTTAATAAATTCCTCTAACTTACACATAAAAATATGCAAGCTTCAAACTATGTCACTGAAAAACCTACTGTATTATCTCGTAGCTTTATTGTGCATTCTAAAAATAATAACCAGGAATTCAAGTGACACTGGATAAAATCAACTAAACCACTATCAACCTATTGTCATACTGATTATGAATCTTTATGAGTAAAGACAATAACTGACTAGTAAAATTTACTGCCTTTTCATAGGAAGACATTTACAAATCAAACTGTATAAATAAGTACTTGTCTACATACCTTAATTCAAACAGAAAACTACATTTTAAAGATATTATCTATATTTCACATTTTTGCATTCAAAGGCATTAAAAAAGTCAGAATTAGCATTCTTTTAATAACATCTGCGTGGCCCTTGTTTACATGTTCTTTGTAACAACAGATACGGTCATGTATTCATTTTTCCAAAGACTGGTACTTCCTGCAGAACAGTGTATGGAACTATGCTGGCACTCATTCAGGATTAGGCAGTGAAGGAAATGTATCAGTTGAGCTCCTTTGTGTAGGCTGGGAAGATCTACAGAACTCTGGAAGCAGGATGGAGTAGCCTTTAGCAGCATCAGGACTAGCTGCTGCCAAAGGCTACTGAATACCATCACTGAAGAGCAGACACTACCCTTGTTCTGTGACAAGTTACTTAAACCATATTATTTTTAGTTGTAGGTACTGCTGCTTTTTTATCCCCACAATGATGAAATGGTATTTGGGTGCCTATTTCACAAAGAAGAAATAAAAGTTATTAGAACAGGATGAAAACAAGCAGGGAGGAAAATAAAGCTTTATTTTATTCTCTACCCATGGCATTGCTAAACTTTTGGTAACAGACCAAATAACTTTCATACAGAACTCCAACAAAAAGTAGTTTAAAGGAACGTGTGTATGCACTATTGTAAAAACTCCAATATGAACAAAACCATAATGCAGACAAAACTAATCTGTCTGAAACAGATCTATGTGGAAAGACAGCTTGGAAAAAAGGTGTAATGAAAAAACAGAGAGGGGCTGTGTGCATATGCTAATTACATCTGAAAGAAGTTCAAGAGGAATCATAAGAAGTACACATAGAAATGAGGGAAATAAGTTCAATTCTGTAATAAAATCCTTCCCGTCCCCATCATGACACTGATTTTAATTTGCCCGAGCAAGGAACCCTTCAGTTGTTATCAGAGCTATATAACCATAAAAATTCATTTTAAGATGATTCTTTATTATGGACAATAGAGGCCTGACAGAACTGGAATAGTTGCACCAGAGTTTTTTTAAAGCTTATAAATTTACATAAGAATTACAAACTTTCTTAGCAGCAAGACAGCATCATATGTTTTGCAAAATGAAGTGGCACACTTTATGTCTGATGGTGTGCAATCACAAACTCTGAGAAGTTATTTCTATAGAGAAAGCATATACTGATTTTTAACTGCCCAGGAAACGAAAATTGTAAATCACCTGAAAAGTCACATCTTGGCCTATTGATAGAAACACTAAACCATAAAATAAAGGCAAGGAACTAAATGATACAGCAAAAGAACCTTTGGGACAGAACATATCATTACAGGTCTGCCAGTCAAGAAAAAAACAACCAAACGCATGCTCCTCACACAAATGCATGTTGCTGCCTACTTGACCTGAGCAGGTTACCTGTTTCCATCACTGAACAGAAATAGGTGAAATGCTGCTCTCTGCAGATTATCTTGATTCAATACTGGGTATTTACAAAGAATGTATAAAATTCTACCTCTACAGAAATGAACGTCAGAAGTCCATAATAAGGCTTCTTTAGCCATGCTCAGTCAAAGAGTGCCTTGCTGTGTTTTTCACGGGTTGTCTTCCACTGTTTGCTCAAAACTCTCTCTGGGGGTTCTTGCTGTGTTTTTGACTCCCCTCAGAAACAACACACGCTCATCTTTCCCAAATGATTACAAGTACACAAGTCCTTCTTCCTGAAATATTTCACCAGCGAGCTGCCTATTTTTTAAATTTGAAAATCTAAATTTGACTGGTTTGAGTTTTGGTGGACTTTTTGGTTTATTTACCAAGAACAGGAAAGTTGCATTTCCAGCCTTCATTTTCACTAGAAATCTACTCAGCCCATAATATCACAAATGTGATAATAAGAATGGACAGCATAGGAAGTGTTTGAATAATCCTATTCTTACCAAGAAAAGTCAGATACTGAAAACCACACTGAAGTAATGTAACCTTTACTTCTAAGCAAAGCAAATTTTAACTAATATCTAGTAGTTAAAAAAATTAAAACGCATAGTTGTTAATCTGCAATAGTCATCACTGTTTATTATTTAAAACAACACTATTATACTGTAATATGAGATAAAAATATCTTCTTGAAATACAAGGTGTTAAAAACCACCCATGATACCTTGTTTCAACAAGATGTACACATCCTTTCTCTTTTTTAAATACTACCTGAAGAGGTGCAGGATTTGAGGGGTAAAGTTTACTAAGAAGGACAATCTGGCTAGCCCACAGTACTTTCTTACCAGACTTTAGAAGACAAAAGACAAAACAGAAGACAGACACATGGTGTATAAACACTTGTTGGCAAGAAAGTATTTCCTTTTAGTGAGAATCCTAATAGCATTTATCATTAAAATCACTCAATGGAAAGAACGTAAAGAAAATACTCTACAGTAAAGGAGATACATCTTTTATGTTGTTACATGTACTAAAATAGAAACACTGAATTAAGACAAACTGTCTTGATCCTCGTAAATTAATTTGTTCCTAAGCTAGATTCTCTTTGTTAATAAATCACCAAGTAATACTGCACCATGTAGCTTGAATTAATGAAAACGCTATACTTGCATTGTCTAACAGAGGACCAGAATATAAGATTTCACTTTAAAAAGATTTTCAGTTTCTTAAAGTGAAAGTCTTCTTAAAAATGCTTTTGTTAAGAGGTTAAAAAACTCGTTGATGTAAGAAAAAAATGTTAATTGCAGCATGCCAGTATGTGCTAATAGAATAACAAAAGAAAAGCAGATCCCTTGCCTATTAATGACATAATTTTAAAAAAATCAACTTTGAACATAAATGTCCAAATTTTTCTACCCTTAACTGGACACCCAAATTCAAAATTTAATCACCACACCACCAACATAGACTGCAAGTGACTGATGGCCTAATTACAGAGAGCTTACATATATATCATGATCTTCAGATCAAAATGACTGCTGTTTGGAATAGCAGTACGACCCACACATTCTGAGATTTAAATGAAAAATAAAAAAATTCTCTAAGAGGATAAATATTTCAAATACACTTTATTTCCTTTTACATAGATGAATCAAATACATTTGCTAAAAAAGCCCCCCACGACATATTAAAAGACCTTCTCTTGAAACAGGCCTCCTATTTTGGCCACTTTATCAAAACTGGTGACTAAGATGGGAATGGAACAAGAACTGGCCATCATCTCCACACTTTTGTACATTTACCTGTAAAAAGATAAACTGATGTCTACTTTCCTGTAGTATCTCACACAGCTCCAATGAATATTCAGATATATTACAGAATTTTAAATTACTAACACGTGAATGCTTTAAGATGCAACTGTCGATAAATTAACTACCATTTCTTCCCATTTTTCTAACTTCAACTCCAATGTATCTCTCACCAACATCATACTTGTCAAAATACAATAAAATGTTTACAAACAATCTTGCCTAGAGCACAATTATATTTATTGTATTAAAACTGTTATCCTTCTCCTCACTTTTTCCAACACAAAAAATCATTAAGTGGTGGTGGTAGGAAAATTTCTTCTTGCCTTTGTTCAGAGTTTTTCCTTCAGTTAAATGAACTCCATCTATACATACACTATGCATACTTCAGTATAAAGCAGCTATAAATGTTAAGCTACCATTAGGACTACATTTTTGCCTTCTTAAATTGTAAAAATTTCAAGGACCAGATTTATATCTGCTTGTAGGTCATCTTTCAAAACTGTTCTAATTTTGCCATCCCTTCTTAAATACTATCACCAGTGAAGAAGTACTTGAACAGAACGATTAGCTGGAAGTACTCTTTAAACAGCAATGATGTCTGATTCTAAGCACAGTAGTTTAGTACTTCACATTGCAGTCCTCTAGGTTCAGTTCTAAATTAGCCAGTGCTGTGACAATTACTCTGTGTTTGAACCACAAAACCACCCCAGTAAGTACAGATATCTATAAAAATGAAATACTGGTTTTGTTGCGGTTACATATTGTTTCAGAGGATACTGCAAAGTTGATGCTGCTGCAGCAGGCAAGTAATTCTGATTCAGATAACCCTCGTCCAACTACACAAAGAAATGAGAACCTCCCAAACAATAACAGATGTCAGCAGCATCTGCAGTTTAATCTTTCATGAGAGAATACGCTCTGCCATGTGATGAAACACCAGAAAAAATTTAATGCTACCTTTCATTGAATAGTTCTTGATGCAATCACAAATAGGGAGATCTAGTGTTTCATCATATCCTCAGAGTGCAATAAAGGTCCACTGGGCTCTTACCAGCAGGGAAATAAGGGTCCCAAAAAGGAGTAACATCAAGACACATGTCAACAATCCCTTTTTTTTTTTTTTTTTGGAAACACATAACACTAGTGTACTTTTGGAAGGGGAAAGAAATACTCTTCATGCTATAATATAACAATGCTATTGTTGATACCTGTATTATTAGCAAATACTTAATAGGGACTTATAATATTATTTCTTAATTTTCTTACATCTTCTTCAGTATTTACTATTATTTTGACTCAGAAAATTGCCAATATTGTGCCTTACACCCATATACTGAATATATTCCATCTTTTGCAACTGAAGCATACATTTTCCCCAAACTCACTAAATGTCTCCTTTTCATTATTAAACGTATATTCAACAAGAAATCAAATATGTTTTTCATATAACTCTTGCCTTCTTAAGACTATCCGATTGTGTTCACAGCATAAGAGGAATCAAAATTCTCACCCTGGCTTTAATTCTTAAAAATGTACCTATCTGTTGTCTCCTTCCCAGCTCACAGTCACTTTCTACAAACCCCTCTCTAGTGCTGCACAAGTATCAAACAATCTCAAGCTCAAGAGACTTGCTCTGCTACTCAGCTTCTCTGCAACATGTCAGAGAATACAATACCAGGTTGGAAGGGACCTCAAGGCTCATCTGGTCCAACCTTTCTTGACAAAAGCACACCCTAGACAAGACGTCCCAGCACCCTGTCCAGCTGAACCTTAAATGTCCTACTGTTGGGGAGTCCACCACTTCCCTGGGGAGATTATTCCAGTGGCTGGTAGCTCTCTTGGTGAAAAATTTGTGTCCAAGTCCAAAGGGGCTGCATGCGAAAGGACTGCACTTTCATGCTTTCCATACTGAACATTTACTGCTCTGTTTTCTCAGCCACTGTGTCTTGGGCTAGTTCTCTTAACAGCAAGACTGGCAGCAGAACAAGTAAGTTTGTATGTATTAGTGGAAATGAATGAGTCAATTCAGTTGGTGGAGAAAATTATAGTGTTGTGAATAGAACTGTAGAAAACCAGCCAACTACTATTTTCTGTTTGGAATTATTTTCACACAAAGAAAGGCAGAACTACCACAAGTTATTTTTGACAGAAGGGACAGTAAGGCTATGAACTTTATTTTTACTTTAAATGAAAAATACATCCTGCAGAAAATCAGTATCTTCACCATTAAGTGAAAAATTCAGTTCAACTGCAGAAAAGATAAATGCAAGGCATGCCTTAACTTTTCTTGGCAAAGATCATACTAAGTTTGCAATACTTACACCTCTAGCTTTATCATACCATTTTGGCTAACTTTGGTATTGGATTCTTTCACATCTCTCATTGTGCTGCTGCACAGTTCTGTATGTCTCTTCTTCCTCCTGTTACTCCCTACTCACATGCTGTATCTAAAAGGAGTGTGTATGTATTAGTCATCTTCCAGCTTTATTTGTCCTAACAAATACTTGAGTACATTCTGGAGCAATTAAAAATATGAAGAGGAAGGCTGGTGATCTTTTTGATAACTTTGTCAAAATAAATTGTGGTCTGACAACCATGAGGGTAATCACATTTCGCAGAACTAAAATGATACAAACACTATTTTAGTCTCAGTTGTAAGCAAAAAATGGGACAACTCTTGCTGATAGTACTTGAGAATGGCACGGTGATGCCTATCATCACAAAGTCAGTCAGTAGCATCTCTGGATGAAGGGAAGGCTCCAAAGAGTCCCTCAAACTAAAAGCCATCTCGTGTTAACATATCCAAAGGTGAGATCAACACCATGCAATAGTAGCATTTTCTTCTTCCCTTCAGTGAAACGTGTGTGTTTTCTTCAATGCAAAAGCCACTTGCAACACCATTTCACCCTTGTTTTGCATCCCTCCTTTGTATCAGCCCAACAAATGGTGGGGCGGTGTTTTAAGATAGGTCCATGAAATAAAGGGTTAAAACAGCAGAGCCTGGTGGGAGCAAGGGTCTTAACCATTGTGATGAGACATCAGAGCAGTCCTTGAACAGCTGTATCAGCACAGGAAGAGCAGTGAATTGTAGCTATGAGCAGAGCAGCAGGGGTGATAAGGGCAGGCATTTTTCAAGTCAGCTTTACTGCCACAGAAAATTGGTCATGTAAGTACTCCATAAGCAGCAAGTTGAAGAATGTTTCATAATTATAGCCTCAAACCTCAAGCTGGAGACAGTACAAACATGTTTTGGGTTTTTTCAAAAATACCATACCAGCAAAAATCAGGTTCTGCTCTGAAAACTCTTGCCCAGGAGATACTACAAAATTGCTTCTAAAAGAGGTCCTGAGAAAACCACTCTTAAGAAACAGCAACAAGTGATGGGGGCTATAACTGGTTTGAAAATTCAACCAAATCATCATACAACACTGTCTTATAGTTGAAAAGCACAACAGTTATTTGGCCAAATTATGTTCTATATTTCTGCTGTCAATTACTTAGCAAACATTTTTCTTTAATAAATGGCACAGCTCCATGCATCTGCTTAAAAACAGAACACACAAAACCCAAAAACCACTACCACCAAAAAATCTCAAGTCTTCTGAAATGAAGAACTTCATAATACCATTTTAGCTCCTGAAAGTAGCAAGCTTCTAAAGAGACACCATCCATAAAAAAACCAAAACCAAACCAAAAACCCAACAACTCCCAAAACCCCCCCAAGAACTGGCTGCAACTATACAATGTGCCAAGTATACCTGGCACCTGTGGCAGAACAAGACCACGGACTGTAGCTTTGGGCATCTGGCACGAAGGTAGTCAGGGGTGTCCTCTCCGCCATCTCTGTAGCAAGAGCTGAACTCAACTACAAGACTGAGGTAAGAGTAACACCAGCAGAAGATTGTTGTCCCGATGGTTGTCCCGTGAGATACACGTCTTCCTCACGCAGTATTTTGGTCGGCTTCGTGGCATCCTGTTCATCTTCACACCTCCTCTTGGAAAATTCCATTATGCCCTCACACTTCACTTTCTCACCATTTGCCCTGCCTAGACAGCAGGGGATGGGATCTCCTACCATCAGAAAAGGCATGATGCCAGGTGGATCAGCTCGTACTTTGGGCTAAATCCAGAGGCCAGCCAGGAAAAATACCTTAAAGATACGAGCACATCCATAATGCTCTGCCTGGGGTCCTGAAAGTTAGTTCCCTCTGGGATAAACTGGAACACATGTATGCCATGGCCCAAGTGGGATTAATGGCAACCTCTACTTCAGCTTCTCCAAAACTTCCTTTTAAGATGCTCTTGGTCCACTTTTACATTTATACATTTCCCATCTAAGGCTCCACATGATGCAGGATCTCTTCATCAGAGACTCTACTGCTCTGACCAACCTGCAACCAGGTAGAAGAAGCTTTTCAGGATGTCCTGACACCTGTGGTATTTTCTTTGACCTCCTCAGGCAGAGCATCTCTGGCCAGCATTCATCAGCTCCCTTTTCCGGGATGGGAGTATGTGGACAAGACCCAAACCATACTCTGCTTTGAGCTCCCTTTGGCTCCCTGTTTTTACATTTCTCAACCCACATTCTTTTTTTTACCAGGTGTTGCCTGTTTTTTATCCATCCTCATTTTCTGTAGTTTCTCATTCTCAAGGAGGGCTCTCATGTGTTAATAGGAATAAACTGATATCTGTTCCTAAGGAAAAAGCCAATAGAAACAATGACTCAAAGCAGCCACTTAAAAAAATCAAGACAAAAAACAAGCGTAGGACATTCCTCACTCCCCATGCCACACAGTTCTACAGATCATGCCCTCTAGCTATTCTAGATAAGAGATATCACTTACATAGCAATTACATAACAGTTCTTCACATGGACATCATTCCATCCTTGCCAACCTTCTCCTGAGTGTTCACCTGAGATGCAAGGTGTTTGATGTTCATCACCAACACATGGTAGTAAGTATTGCTTAACAATGAGAATTGTTAATTGAAATTGAAAAACCCCAAACTCTGAACACATTCATTTAAAGTTCAAGAATGTCCTACCTTGGAGTTCAATATAAAAAACCTAAGTTAATATGCAAATGAAATAAATTCCGCATTTGAATATTAAACGAACAGTTGGATGACGATGTAGGTAGTATCAAAAGAGCAATTGTTTTGGAAGAAAGCATGTCATAACAATAGACCAAATTTAGATAGAAACTGAACTTTCTTAGGTATTAGTACAATCTGTGTGAAAAACTGACGCCAATTTTGTTTAGTGTCAGTTTTGTATCTGATCATTCATCCTCAAGAAATTCAAAGGAAAAAAATTGCTAATTTGCAAAAGAACCAGGAAACACCCTAAGAACCACTACAAAGCACTACATACCCTCAAGCTCCCAGGCAATTCCACATCCCATGAAGTTGCTGTACACTTAAACAAATTTCAAAACTTGCTTGTTTTGCAATTTGATATTCATATAGGCCATTAAATTAAGCTAAAAGATCTAGCACTTCATTTCTCTCTGAAGTTCAGTTCACGTAAACACGTACCACTACAAATGTAGATTTTTCAGCCAATGGAGAGAATTCAGTTTGAACACAGGATGCACTGCTGCAGTCTGCTGCTTTAGAGTGCTTAACCCATAGTTCCCAAAACACAGGACCAGTGCTGGGATTTGCAGGGTGTGCTTCTCACTACACAAGTTTTCACAAGGAACAAACATACAATTTAGGCATTGAAGTTTTCATAACTGCCCAATATAAAATAGTCCTCAACAAGTCAACGAAAACATACCTCCTTTCATCATATCTGCTAGAGGGAAATACCATGATCTTTCAAATGGGCTTGGCATGATTCTAGGTATGCAATGCTTTTCCTCTCTCTCTCTCACCACCTACCCTGTTTTTCAATGAGAAATCCTGATCAAAACCTCCATCCGCCACATTAATCTATGGATTAGTTAATAAAATGCTTGAATACAGGTAATTTGCATTAAAAACTTTATTTTAATGATAGACTTTGGTGCAGTTAAATCACATTTTCACCCTGTGCAAAGTAAGGCTAGATTATCATATGCTTAACAATCAGAATTTACATACACAATAAAACTGTTACTGCTACTTGCTACAAGACAAAGAATTTCAAACTGCCTAATGTTATAGTAATCAACACTAACCTTAATTACTATAACAATGCAACTGCTGAAGTAGCAGAGTACATACACCCCTAATTATGTCAGTTTGTGACAGGGAAAAGCAAACTGATTCTACGCACAGGAAAAGTAACAGTCTTTTCTATCTTTCAAGTTTCCATCTTCTTGCCAAAAATGCACTTTCCTTTGTTTTAATTTCTTGAACCACATGGCAGCTGTGGATGTCTGTGGGTTTACAGACAAGTGCTAGCAGCAAATGCAGTATGTTAATGAGTACATACTTCCTGGAAGCAGCTTAACCAGAATGAAATAGAAGAAACAAAAAGTTCGTCATGTCCTCTCTTTAGATATTACAGTATTTTAGCAAAAGGATACAAGTTAACAAGAGGCAGAGGAATAACAAACTAACAATTACATTTACAAATCACCCAACAGTTTGGATATTCATTCACCTAGCAACATTTTAAAGGAGGATTTCCTACTTCTCTTGTTTTAACATCACAGATAAGATAGACTAACACTAAAGTAGCAAGGTATCAGAAAAAATACTGTATCTCTCAAGAGAAAAGGGTCAGTGCAAGCAGAACAGCACCTCTCTGCCCTTCCTAAGGGGAGAACTTGGGCTCAAAATGCTCATCAGGCTTTCTCTGGCAGAGATCAGCTATACTATAGAAAAGATTTTTGCTCTCTCAGAATCTGGACACCAATTTAGCTCTTACATGCAGAGCATATTTATATACCTCCCTGACTTACTGAAAAGTATTTCTAAAACCTTCAAAATTATTGCTCAGAACTACAGATAGATGACATCCCACTGTAGAGAAACTGGTTATTTATTCTGAAGTCACAAAAATTGTGGCTTTAAAAACCCACACAAAACAAACACCCAGGTGTTTCCACACCTTTACTGGGGAGTATAGTGTTAAGAAGTTAGCCTAACCCTTATTACATGTATAACAAGGAATATGTACCAGAACTCATTCTATCAGAAGCCAGCAAGCACCTTTTCCTTCTGGGCAGGGAAAAGCAGAAAGTAATTTAATGAAAGAAATAAAAACTTTGTTACATTTCTTAGTTTGTTTTTTGTTTTTGTTTTTTTCAATTTGATAATCAAACCCAAACAAAAAAGATCAAATAAATACAAAATGAGAAAAAAAAGAGAAAAAAAACCTCTTTAAAATACTATTGTCTTAAAGACCCATATGGCAAGTGTAGGGATAGAAACAAGAAATGTTTTGCTCTATTTTTCTCTATCTCCATATAGCTCTAGATGTCCAACTGCTAGGTGCTAACGTCTCTCACCAAAAACTTGAAGTCTTTAAGTAATTCACTATATGAACAAATGCAGATGAGAAAGTGGTAGCTTGGAGGAATAATTTTTTCAAGAAATAAGCAGGGTGAGGTCTTAAAGAGCTCAATGCTAAAAAAATAGACTCCTTTTTCTTGCCACCTGATGATGTCATTGCCAATGGTGCTTTCAGTGCTTCCTTTGAATCTGTCTCTTGCCATCTGACACCTCAGTGAATTGATTTGGTGTGCAAAAATAATTATGGATAACCCAAAGAGATAAAACCCGCATTGCTTTCTGCCTATGTAAAAGAGCTTAACAGTGGATTGGAGAAACACTTTAACTGTGACCCATGAAGGGTCTAGGAATAAAACCCGATTTTTCAACAGTGCAATTCACCAGATGGGCTCAGCTGTTTTGTGAAACCTTACTCTTAGCAGACGTGTTTCTGCTGAGATGTGGAAGAAACAGCAAGGGAGATGGCAAAGAGAGGCTCAAAGGAGTCCTGAAGAGACTCTTGTTTATCGCTGCTGATCCCAACACCACAGGCAGGGCAGTGTCTCCCTTTAGCTCCCTGCATAGCATACCCTCTGAACTGCTGTATCCCAATTCTCTTGCTACACAAACCGAGTCTCACTTTCATTTCCTGTCTGTCAGTATTCACCTTATTTTCCAAAACAGAACATGTGGGTTTCAGAGAACAAATTATGTTGTACAAACAAAACAGGGTCCTAGCTCATGACTATCCCTCCTGAATAGCAGGATAACAAAGAAATAAAATGTGTGTAATCCTTTCCCAACCATTGCAGGTGAAGGAAAAAAAAAAAAGGAAACAAAGTGATTTTATCTTCTAGTTTTGCAACTCTAAGACAACATATTTCTCACTTCACTTACCTCCTCAGAGCTCCACTGCTACTTTGTTCTCTTTCCCATTTCCCAGGAAGCATTTCTACCTCACAGTGGAGAAACTGCTTATGGTAGGAAAATACTTGCAGTATAGCCTGAAACCACAACTCTCCTTTTGGCAACAGCAGTAGGTCAGGCAGCTCCTATTTAGTGCCTGCTATTTACTCTCTTCTCTGTGCCATACCCCACCTGCACTGGTACAACTGCTTGTGTGGTTGCAGTGAACTAGCTCAGGAAGCCAAATCCAGGTTAACTAAAGTCCCTTCTACTTTCCCTTTTCTGTAGGGTTATTTTTAACCTAGATCACTCTCAAATTCAGTTCACCTTGTTGTCTCATAAATAGTTGCTCCAGCACACGTGAGGGCACAGAGACAGGAAAACAAGTGGCAGGGGATAGAAAAGCAGAACTGCAACTGAAAGAAATGCTTATGAAATAGCACCTTGCACCTGAAAAGAAGGCAAAGCTTGAGAGCAGCACTGCAGGGTATACTTTTTACCAAGTTCTAGCCCTAAATTTTACAAGTTTATAAGGAAAATCCCCACTGGCTCAAGGTTCCTAACACTGAAAACTTTGCAAGCTTAAATGCTAGAAGCACTGATTAAATAAAACAAAACAAAACAAACCTGTCTACTCAGATCTGATCTAGAACTCACCTGCTGTATAGCAGAAACAATATTCTTTATTAAATCAACCGCTGTAGTTTAGGGAAAAAAAAGCATCTGGACAAACAAGTCCTTTATGATGTCTAGTAAGGATGCAGACAAAACACAAAATCTGACAGCCATCCAAAAGCCTTTGCAAAGGAGCTCTATCCAAAGGAGGGATCTGTCGGCTCCAGAAGAACTTTCACTACCTGGAGAACACTCCCTGCCAGCCTGGCGTAGAGTGAAGCAGAGCCCTCCACTCCACACTGTAACCTGCACTGCTGCATCCTTACATGCTGCTCCCTGTACCTCTGAGAGGCTTCATTTCTGCAGCACAGCAAAGCCTTAATTAGGCTAAGGAACAAAGCGACTTGAAAGAATATGAGAAATCCCAGCATTATTCAAGATATTACTTTTGATTGTGTCAGTTCTACAAATGTGGATACATGGGTAAATGAACAAACAGTAAACAAACCCAGCAACAAGGGAATGCCAAGTAATTTAAAATACTCCGTCTTTAAAGTAGTCTGAGCCTGTAATAAAGGCCTAACCACAACAGCTAAATACAAACCAATTTATCACTTGGAGGCCCTTCTGACCTTTTGTTATGCTACCATGTGGCTATCTTTAATGAGTGATAACCTCTCTCTTTGCTAGGCCAAGCTGGGAATAAGCATTTTGTTTTTAATTAAAGCAGAATTTTCAGATGGTGCCTCTCTTCACATGGTGCATACTGGTAGTCTTACATTGGTGATTGTAGCAGAGGAGTTTTCAGATATTTCTTCAGCAAGTAATTACAACTATTTCTTATTTTCTTATTGCTGAAACCTACCTGATTAATAGATGATACAACCCCAACATAGTGAGAAAGAAGCTTTGCACACATTGTTTAGAGATGTTATTCATGCAGATCATTTCAGCATCATCACTCCAATATATATTGTTAATTATCCTTTATACAATACATATTTTAGCTGATGTTCTAATCCAAGAGCAAGGCTCCAAAAGCTATCCATTTCAAAATTAGAGAGCTAAATGCAATGAGCAAAAGAAAAAATACACTCTCTGTTGAATAAAACTACACTCTGATCAAAAACACTCAAGATTCTCTGGAAAAGTGACAGGGAACCAGCTACTTTGAGGTAGCAATGGATACAGAGTTTTTCACCTCTACTTCACCAATTTTAATCTAACCAAGGTCAGCAGTGATAGAGCCTTGCCTCATCTAGTCTTTACAAGAAATATACTTGTGGTCCCTTTTGGTCTTCAACAAGAAAATACAACAGAATGACCCAGCACTGAATGCACATGAAAAATAAGAAGAAAACCCCTCAGTTCTTAAGCAATGTACCCAGAGGAGGCTAAAATCTACTGGAAAAAGAAAAAGTAGAAGGCTGCATCTTCCTGTCAAGCACACTTCAAAGGAGCACTACTTAAAGAATAATTATAAGAGTTAAAAAGCAAAGAATTGACTATAATGGGAACTCTGTCATACTGAAGATACTGTAGGGAACGCTTTGAGGAGAAGGAGGAGTGAATGAACATAAAACTCACATGCAGAATACACATCACACATGCTGTACTTGGCTATTTAAAGACCACAGAAGTCGAAGTTAGTAAAATCATGCTGGATTAATAAAGCCGGAGATCTGGCTACCAGGTAAGAAGATATGTGTACAGAATTATGCTTTGAAAATCATCTTTCATTTCCTTTTAAAATACAATAAGAGCAATTTGCTACTACATACTGCCACAGAAAAAGCAGCAAAGACCATATGAATCCCAGCAAACAAAACTCAGAAGCCAAGACCATATCATCAAGGTGTATTGGAAGAAGAGAAAGTTTACAAATCTTCCAGTCCCTAAAGAGTGTATTCTAATCACCTGGTCTCTAATTCAGTTTTGTGGTTACAAAGAAACAGACAACATCACAGCTAAGTACATGTGAATCTGTGGGGGGAAAAGGGAGATGGAAAATGGGAGAAACAACCCAACAAAAACCACAAACAAAACACCAAGTGGGATTACTCTTAATTTACAGCCAAACTTCTTGCTGTCCTGTATGACATTCCTTTGCATATCTAATAGGACAAATAATTCAGAGCCATACATCATAATTACTTTAAAGATCTGTATTATTGTGTTACCTGAACACACACAAAACTTTCTACAAACTACATACTTTTGCAGGGCTGACATTCATTTCAGTCTAGAAAGTAGTTATAGTAAAGTTAAAACATTCCTGTTTCACGTAAAATCAATAATGATTTCGAAAGTAACAGATTCACTTGCTGGATTTAAAAGTTATGTGGCCTTTTTTAAACCTCAGATGTGTTGTAGTTATGTTTCATGCTACTTTCACAAATTATTCCAAGATAATGAATAATAATAAAGCTAAAATTTTCCTACATTAATTGCAACAAGTTAAGGAACACTCCCTGTGGCCTTTTTAAAAAAATGTAACTTACTACATGTTGATATTTTTAACTTCTAGGTTGCAAAAGTTCTCAACTACTGTAAATCGAGCAGCTGAAAAAACCCCAACAAATAAGGAAGATAATAATTAAATTAATATTAGGATGAGAAATCAAACAGAGTAACTTTTATGGCAACTGATAATTGTGCCTCTCCAGATTTCAAATGAAAAATACTTATATTACTATTCTAAAAGGCCCTCAGAATTTGTAGGTTGCTGTGACCTGCAAGAAACCATGAAGGCATTTAAAACAGATGAAGTTTAAAATGGGTACAGAACCCTTGAGCTTCTTGTTATTAAAGGACAACTTCTAATTTTGGTCCTCCAAGTCAAAATCCAATGCATATTAGGAGAACCTGGAACAGAAGGCCATAGAAATAAACGCCTTACAGACTGCACTGAAGCTTTCCATCTTGTGTATACACACACGGATCTTGCCTTCTCTGCTACACAAGCCTGATTCACTCTTTCGGTGACTGAGCTTAAGAAACCACCAGTATTCAGATTCCATTCACCTGCAACTTCAGCGCAGAAATACTCCCAAATATTTGCTCTCATCTGCTACTGGTGTTCACATACACGTGGTTTTATTCCACTTCATAGCCTAAGTGAAGTAACAAGTACTAAAGATATTTGAATATACATGGAAAGCTATAATAAATGAGAAGGATAGAAGGGCCATAATTAGGTGAACAGCACTTACTGTGCTGACCATAGACAGTGGAAGAGGTCTCAAATTACACTTCATGAACTAGTAAGTATAGTTATCAGGGGAAGCTGCGTTACCCTTCATTGTTCTTTCAGGGACCTTAGCATGTCCTTGATCCACAAAATTCCATAAGGTCCACGCATGGACCAAGGGCATAACATCACCTTTAGAATTCAAACCTCGATATTCTTCTGTTACCCCTTCAAACAACTTCATTTTCAGTGTCCTGTAGCCTGGAATACATGCTACTGAGGACATTTAACACACAAAACTAGAAAACTGGTTCAACAGTGCAAATAAATAATTCAGAAATATTAAAGCTCCACCACATTTTATATTTCTTTAGTTTTTAGTTGCCATGTATTATATGAATAGATTACAATCAACATTCATGGACAGCAAACCAAAAGTTGTTTCTAATAATTTATTAATTGTATAGTATTCATATATTATCAATCTTCCATGGTAAGTGAATCTTTGTCTTTCCCAGCAGTATGTCAGTGATGACCAATTTTTTCTCCTAGTTACAGGAGTTGTATCATTACAGAGCTTTTTGCTGCTAAATATACTGAGTAATTAGACATCTGAGCTTGATGTCTCTAGCAGCATTTCATTTTTAAACACTAACAAAGGGAAAGAGAGAGGTTCTGAAGGAAACTCCTGCAACCGAAAAAATGACTGTATTTTATAGTACAGGTATGCATTAAAATGGAAGTAAACACTGTGTGTTGTAGTGTTATTTAATTGCACAAACTAATAGCAGTACAGTTACCATGAAGTACAAAATGCAGTGTCTTGCCATTTGAAGTACTTCAAACAATCCACCCTCTCTCCACACTTTTCTTTACAGTGATAAACACTAAAATACCAGGCTAAAATACTTCCCATCAAAATTAATGCACTCAACTAAAAAATAAAACCACTAAACAATAATGGTCAAATACTCATAATGTATTTGGATTGTGAGGTCTATAATAATAGTGAGTTAAGACACAAAAATTGAAAGGTGAAAGCAACCATCAGAACTGGGTAGGTCAAACAGAGCCCCTGGTCCCACAGCTGGAAGCACCCGCTGCAGATCCCTGGGAAGCCAGAGGAATGCTGTGTGGGCAGGACCCGGCCTATACAAATCGGGTTACCCAGATCTACCCCAGACCTCAATAGTAAATACACAAAAAGTACACAAACTGAAAAAAACCCCCCACAACCAACAAAAAAGCCAAACCCACAAAACCCCCTAACTTCGACGTTTAAAGTTCTTTTCCATTTTAATGCCCTAGGATTTTCCAGTAACAAAGGGTATTGTTGTCACAACACTGAGCTTGCACAACTGCCTGCTCACTACGTCTTGTCTTTACTCTTATCCATCACAAACATACCCAAAGTTTTTTACTAGAAGCAAAGTAAGGAAGTCAACATACAAAAAAAAAAGTCTAGGGTTTTTTTGCCAACAACTGAATCGCCTTTATATTGTTTAAAGTTATGCTGAAATACTTAGAGGGGAAAAAACCCCAACAAAACAACAAAAACAAAGCAAACAAACGAACAGAAACACCAGCAGAAAGCTCCCTGCCATGACGAGTTCAGATCAATGCTTTTGTCTTCCATTTTACCCAGGGCTCAGGAGAGCAACGCTGTACCGAGGGCTCTCCCAGCGCGCTCTCGACCGATGTAAACACGCCGCGGGGCTCGGGCTGCGCCGCGGGGCGCGGGCAGGGCCGCGGGGTCACCGGGGCTGCACGATCCGGGCGGGCACAGGAGTTTCTGACC
>VWZT01011431.1:2170063-2188586 GCA_013397055.1 Pachycephala philippinensis | reverse complement strand
ACACCCGCCCGGGCCTGCACCCCGGCGGCGGACGGGAGGAAACTCGCACTTGCCGCCTGTTCTGTGACTGTTTTTACACGGCTCACCAGACTATAGAAAAAAAACGTAGAAAGTAAGCGGGCTGCCAGGAAAGATTTTTTTTTCCTCCCCCCCTTTTGCTGCCTCCCATCATAAATAGCTACAGCTACACATTTTCAAGCGGTATTGTGACTTTCAAGTTGATGATAGCTCCCTTTATATATTTATCATGTGAAACACTTTGAGTGTTTTAGCTCTGGAAGGAAATGCTTATCAAAAAAAGGCTCTGTTTTATGTGATTTAAAGTGGGGAGAGTGGAGAGCAGAAGTGCTAATCTTATGGATCATAAACTGCATATATTCTGCCAGGACAATGTATGTGATACCCAGCCTCTTCTGGCAGCATTCTTTCCCCAAGGCTGCTGGAATTGTTCTGGCTACCATCCTTCACAGGGGCTATCAAAATCCTCTCCCATCACTGTGGGCTGCCTGCTGGTGAAGCACATGCTGTCACGGCCTAATACTGAATTACCTTACTCTAAGACAGGATTTTATACACATACACTAATGCACACTAAAGTAGATACTTCTAGGAAATTTCCAGTTTCCTGAGCCTGTGCAGTGGAGTACATTGCATGGGAACACTGGGCAGATCTAGCCAGTGTGTGCTCTACCTTGACAGTCGTACAAGCTGCCTCAATTACATGGCTGCAAAGTTTTGGGAACACTTACTTGAATTATTTTGATGTTTTGTAGGTTGAGGTTTCATCAATGAACTTTTCAGTTTAAGGGACTTTCTCCTGATTTTCTTCACCTTTTCACTTGCATTATCCTGATCTGTGTGATACTACTTACTTCAGGGGAGTACCTGTGTTTCTATGATTAAAGAAGCAGTCTCTGAGGAAGCCATGTCTCTACTGCTTTGAAGATCAGAAACAAGACTTAAGACATAGTGAGGAAATAACCTGCAAACCATTGGGGGCAGTGAAGCTGCTACTATTGAAGAGGGCTGTCTCATTTTGCCAAAGCTGGAATCTGTGCATTCTTTACACACTTAAAAAGAGGTTCAGTGAGTTACCAGTAATTCACTCTGCCAAGGAAGGGCATGAAGATTGCAATGGCCAGATCTGCACCAGGAGGAGAAGTTAAGCATGGGAAAAGGAGAGGGTACTTTTGTCATCTGCCATCTTGATCACTCATACAATGACAAAAACCAGAACTCTGAGGTGCTGTGGTATTTAAATAAATATCTGAAGATGCTGTCTCAGATAGGTAAAGATCTTATCCCAGTTTTAAACATTTTCCCTGCTCCAGCCATCATAATTTTCATTTTGGCCAGATTGAGTCTGAGTCAGCTGATTTTCATCCAGGTGCTGACAGGCATTTTGATATCCTTGAGAAGACAGCAGTGGCATTGCTAACAAATGAGATACGCTGCAGCATCTTTAGCATATTCCTGGCGTTACAGCTCATCCCTTTGCTAGCAAATTCTGCTGCAAAGGCTGCATATGTGGGGATCCACCAAGGTTCCATAGGCAGTACTGCCCTTTGGGTCTTGGTGGACAAGGATCAGCTGGTCATTGCATGTACTCCAGCAAAATCCTACATATACATGTCCAGCACCATATATATATGTGTGTGTGTGTGTGTGTGTGTGTGTGCACCAATGCCATGACACTGGTTCTCAAATAACCACGTGCTCTGAATGCACATGCAGCACTGATGGATTTGCATAAATATTTTTACCCAAACACTCTCTTTATCAGAAATGTAACAAATACAATTCAACAGTGCTGTGAAACATTAAAGGAACCATATCCATGGTCCTAGCATTACATGTCTAGGCAAAGATAATGGAAATAAGGAGTTAGGGCTGGACGTTTGTACTCACATTCACACTACTCACATATCCTATGCTATATTTACAAGTTAATATTAATTGATTAATTCCAAAACATAACAATGATTATAGATATTATGTGTATACAATTACATAGCATTCAGACTGTCAACTCTTATTCCAGCCCTAATCTTTAGTTGCCTTAATTTTCATATATAAAATCCTTTTATGCTGAAATGACTCACATCACTGCTTATATTCAAGTAGTTTGTCTTCATTCCTTCAACACAATTGGTTAAAAAATCAAGTCATGCAAATATGAAAAATGTTCTGTTTGAGTATGTTAAAATATTTCACTAAAGGCCCAATCTAAAAGTTCAAATTTAATTTCTTTTGCTGATCCATACGAGATTTTAAAAAATATACTCAAAGAAAGTCAACTCAGCAGTTTTAGAACTGTATGGATTTGATGATGTTGTTTCAATGACTCTCAGCAGGTTTTAATCCATTTTTTTACATATTGGGAACTATCAATATCCTAGCAAGACCAGTCCTTTACTCTGATAAAGCCTAAGGCTTATCAGCTTATATATCAGATGTATAGTTCCCTCATGAAACTCACATATTTTACCTTACATAGACTTAGAACTAAAAATGAGAGGGTCATTTCAGGACAAAAAAGATAAACTTCTGCTAGATTAATGACTCTCAGGTCCTTTTAGTAGAAATCACCTGTTTATATGGTAATTACTTCTGAAGCCACATATAATTTCACTCTATAATAATTCTGATTTCTAGATGAGGTAGTGGCATTTCTGTAGCAACTACAGCAGTTGTTTTCAGTACACATTTGAAACAAGTCACTAAATTTAAATCATTACTTGTCTTCATTTTCTTCTCTCACATTTGAGGTGTGCCTGCATTGCAAGGGGTTGGCATACACAGATTGATGGTTTAGCCCATCCGTACTCATCATCCCTACCCTGAGGGTGTAGGCTGTGCTTGGGTTGTGAATATGTACCTGCCTTAGTTGGGATTCTCTTTCTGTGGCCAGCCTGCCTTACCGTTGCAGCAGTGCCTGTAAACTGCAGGGTTTGAATACCAAATTAGACTGTTCTTCCCAAAATCCCACATTCCTGCATCTTTGAATACCCCTGGCAGCCTCCTTCTCTACTCCTAAACAGACTGATATATTTGGCATTTAACTCTTTGTTTTCCTTTCGGGTTGTTCCAGGCTACTGGCACATTTCCCGCTCTCAGCTAACCCCTGTTCTGCCAGTGTGGGCTGCTTTTCTAGCAGGTTGCTAACGTGCCAAGAAGCATATGTATTTCTTTGTGAATATGGAAGATATTTTCCAAATTTTACAGCTTCTGACCCAGAAACAGGAGTATTCATCACTGCAGCACAATTTCAGACCTGCCAAGAATATATCAATTATGTCATGTAGATGTGCTAAGGGAAAGGATGAAAGCTGGAGTACAGCAATTTCCCCTGCTCCCTGTACGAGCTATACAGACAGCAATAAACTACATCCTTCTGCAGGGAAGGCTTAATCCACTGATGCCAAATTCATTCCTGTTGAGGACCCACCCACTCAGAGAGGAGTGAAAGGACTTACATCATGTTTCTACAATATCTCAGATTGCCAGCCCCTGAATCCACGATGAAACTAAAGCAACTTGGCCAAGAACTTGCTCTGCCAAATCTCCTGAAAAATGTTCTTTAATGCCCTTCAATTGTGAATCCAAAAGGAATCTGGAGCCTCAGGAAAGTGTTTGGCACACAATAGATGTTACAATTTTGAGGGACATTTTAGTTTGGATGGAGTCTTAATTAGGGCCAACTTGGGCTCCCTTCAGTGTCACCAGGTAGACTTAAAGCAGAAAGCTCCAAAGGAAGTTTACATCAGCAGCCGACACTTCACCACTGCCACCCTTCTTGGCATTAGATGTTTCCTAAATATTTCCCAAGATAGCCACTGATCAGAAAACCCCCATGTAAACATAAAAGCAAAGAGTTTATATATTCCCTTATTGATTTTTAACTACAGTTCACCACAAGCCTCTCAAGTGCCATAAAGTTGCAAGGTGTTTTTTTTTCTGATGTTTTAGACCTAATTTAACAAAACAGGTTCTATGCTTTTGCTGTCAGTATTGCCCCCAACAAGAGAGCACTTGATCAAATTCTCTGTGGATTGTGGCTACATATTAATTCACAGGAGGTGACAGGTGCTGTTTTGAGGTCAATGTCCTGCAGAATACACATGTTGTTTTCAGAGATAGGCTACAGACTGCCTTAATGGGAAAGTCCAGCTGCTCAGTTCTTGGCCTTTATCTCCTATGATCATTTGGCAGAGTGGGTGTAGTCTCTTGCTATCAGCCAAGCAGCACTTTTTTCAGTTGCTTGTAATTGTTCTGCAGATCATTCTGTATTTGTAGAAGATACTCCTGTAAATTTGTGATTCGGAAGACATTGCTAATTACTGTTACGGAAAATTCATACTGACTTGTCTCTGTAACTGGCTTTGTGATTGTTTTGTGGGTAGCTGGCTGCCATCAGC
Organism: Pachycephala philippinensis; assembly: GCA_013397055.1. Lineage (NCBI taxonomy): Eukaryota > Metazoa > Chordata > Aves > Passeriformes > Pachycephala > Pachycephala philippinensis. Next base: position 2,184,168 of record VWZT01011431.1, on the reverse strand, counting down.
TCATTTGAAAAAATTCCTTGTAAGATATTTTATATTATCTTGATTTGCTGCACTTCTGAAAAGCTGATTTTGTACATATTGAGTAGAGGAAAATAAACAAAAAAATTGCACATTTTTTCTTGTATTTTTAGTAGTTTAGCAACATATTTGTATTGCTGCACATGAACTATAGAAGGAATGAAACATAAAGTTGATGGTATACTTGTCTTACATTAGATTCTAGTTTACTCCCACAGATTTGTACAGAAATATTACTTTAGTCAAAGTTATTTAAAAATGCATCGCTCTTTAAAAAACTATAAAGTAAGCCACTTTCAGGGTAGTTGACTTAATTATTTGCATGTTTACCATAATTGAGAAGTAAACAATATTGTACTGATGTTTTTTCTTACTGTTAAGACTCTGAATCACCTTCTACAGAATGAAGAAGATTAAAAACAAAAAACAAAAGTAGTGGTATTTTTAATTTATCTTTTTAGGTATTTTCTACGGAGATCTCCAAGTTAATTACAACTGTTAATTTAAAGTAGACTAAGCTATATTAAATGCCTCAGTATCTATTTTTCTTCAGAATTAAAAATGACCTTAATTCAGTTTAGCCTAACTCTGGAAGTGAAATATGCTAGGTTAACTGAAGGTCATTTTAATTCTAGCTAGGAAAGTTTAAAGAGTTCAGCAAGCTTATGTACACACTCTGCATGCAGTAAGTGAGGAATGATGAGGAACTAGTAGTCTCACATCTAAATCTAGGCTTCACTGTATTCTGCTCAAATGTATGTCCTGTAAATTGTGTCTCACTGTCACATATCACTGTATTGGTTAAAGAAGTCTAGCTAAAAAGGTTCTTAATGCATAATCAGCTGGTCTGCTGTAATATCTTTAGTAGTGCCACCTAAAAATAGGAAAACAGTCTAAGACGGTTTTCCTGGTGTATTATTTATTTCTAGAAGCACATTTTTTAAACAGAAAAAAAAATCACTTTCCTAAACCTGTAATTTTATACCTTTTTATCTTTCTACAGCCTGCTGTTTTTATCTCAGAGTTACAGCACAGTTCCTAGAAATACTGGGAGCTGTGCACATACGCCTAACGGAAGGTAGTATGTCCCATTTGCTCTCATGTTTATTATTTCTTCTGCACACACCACCTTTTGCTGCAAGTGTTTTTCTTCTAAAGAAAACAATCATCCAAGGCAGCAACATGCAGTTTGTTCATGGTTCCCTGGCACTTGAAGACAAATTAATACAAGTTTTTGCTTAATGTTCAACTTCTTCCATCTGCTTTATTTGTGTTGTTGTTCCTTGCTCAGGAATTCAAGGTCTGTGTGTTTTTCTGCCTCTAATATCTTTGTCTTATGGTATTTTCAGCTCTTGGTAATATCTAAGGCTCCAAAGCACTGTCCAGTCCAACACTTATTAAAGTACTAGTTTCTTGGCAGAGTCTAAATTGCCTCATCTGGAGTCTGCTTCTCCCAGGAGTCTATTTCTGTATTATTTGCTCCACTTTCTGTTGAAAACCAGTGGCTTTTTAAAGTTGAAAAGGTTTTTAAAATTTTTTTTTAATCTACAAATCTTCAATAGATCTTACCCTATAGCAGGCTAATGCCATGCTTTATCGTACCCCTCTAGCAGATAAAATTGTCACCCCAATCTTATACAGTAAATAATGCTTTTAAACATTCAGGACCAAAGCATATAACATTAATATGCCTCATGTTTATTTAGAATGCAATACTCCTCATTTTTTGTAACAGCTTCATGAATATCCTCCTTTTCTTGGATTGCTGAGAAGTGTTAAATATGCCAAATGCATCAGCACTTGCTATTTTCAGAAGGAAAACCTCCTTCTGATAGACTTGCTTTTAAATAACACTTACTGCTTCCAGATGTACACTGAAGCGTTCTTGCCTTCTTTTCCAGTATTTTCTGGTATTTCCAGAGTATGAGTCTTTAAATGTTCCGTTTCTTCTCAGGGTCTTTTTCTTTTTTTGCTTTTTTTATTGCTAGTGCCATGAATGAGGAGGCATTCCAGCCTCAGAGGGTTTCAGTAGATGTTCTTCAATCATGTGTCTGCCGTGCCTTTTCCTCACACTTACAAGCCAGAAAGCTAAATCTGTAAAAGAACATTTAGACCAGTAACCTTTCATTAGGAGAAATAAGAAAAAACAATTATAGCATCATATTCGTAGGTGTGAATCTATTGAAAAAAAAATCCATGCAAGAAACAAAGAGTAAAAGCCACTTTGCATATGAAAAAAAGCAGCCAAAAAAACAGCTTATAAAGTTTATTTACTATTTTTGGATTTCCTTTGGTTTGTCTTTGACTCACAAACCTAAAAGGAGAAATATCTATGGTGCAAGCCAAGAACTTATTAATTCTCATTAGCACAAAGAAGAAGTGGTTATTTCAAGTGGTTGTAATGCAAATGTCAATGTAAAAGTCTTTTCCTCTCAACTCTAGAGTCTGAGAAGCCATTGTCAGACTATGCTTTGATATTAGTAGATGTTCTGTATATTTGATAGATGTACGGCTGATTCACCAAGAAAGGGAAGTTGAGTGTTTTCAAGTATTGTTTTAATCTCATGAAACAGAGAACTTTGACTTCTATTTGCATTTAGTCCAAGCCGGATTTTCTCTAAACTCAGTTTCAGATCTGAAATATAGAGGTAATTTTCTAATAATGGCTGAAATAAATGTAGTGCTTCCAGTGAAGCTTTAATTTTTTAAATCCATATTAAAAGATGGTAACCATGTGAAATACAGTTTTTGCACATGAATGTGAAAGACAGGGCTTTTAAATTGGTATTAAGCATTATGATTTTAACCATCACATTTACGAGAAAGAACTCTATTCCTTTTTGTGCAAAGAGCAGATGCATTCCCAAGTAATTTATTAGCCAATAAATGTCTACATATAAAAATATTCTCAAGCATTTCTCATTTCCAATGTTGTAATTCCTTTCAAATTATGTCAGGAAAAATGAACCAATCAAGGCCTCTAACAGAGGATGTATAGAAATCTGACTGTTTTGGGGATAACATCTGCATTTATTTGTTATGCTCAGGTGCAACATTTTAACTCAGAGGTGATGGCATTATGTGTAGATCACTTGAAGCAGCTAGATGTCAAAGCTTGTCCTTTGATATCTCTCCTCAGAAATCTTCCCTTCCATCTACTTTATCACAGTAAAAGTTATCCTGTGATTTAATCAGGTGTTTGTTCCTCCTAGTTTTACTTTCTTAATACGGCTAAAAAAAAATATTTCCATTTCTTCCCAAAAAATGTTCTTTTCTATTCTCCAAAGGCTTTATATGCCTTTATTTTGACACTCTGCTTTTCCCTCTTTTCTATCCCTTTCAGCCTATGTTCATTCTCTTTGCCACCCTATTCCATTTACTTGCTCTTTCCCTTCAGTGGACTGCAGATTTACTACCGGAATTGTTATTTCATAAGAGTTCACAAAATTGATGGAATTCAGCAGCACAGTTTGGTGGTGTTTGGCATCCCTTGCCTCCTCCAAATATTTGGTACATTATATCTTGATTTTCACCGATAGTGCTGAACAAACATGAAGGCATGTCTAAATCAGTCAGGGCCTTTCCTCATCATTACTGAAAAGACAAACCAGATTTCTGATCCCCTCAGCACACACAAGCAGGGCCAAAGGCCATTAAAGCCATTGCTGATGAGAAACTATTTTTTCTGAAGTCTCAAATGCAATCTTGATTTCTTCATACTCAAATGAAGTTTTGCCATCAGTGACATCAGGATGTTACCTGCAACACTGGACCTGCGTGTGTTTTCTAGTTCTGTGCCTCTTACTCCTCATAAACTATCTCAAAGCATACTTGCATCTTCTTTTTCATTTCTGCAATAACATTGCATCAATTTATTGAAGAGACGAGAGTATAATTGGCCATATCCATTCCTCAAAGTTAGCACAGGATAGTATATCGAATAGGCACAAAAGACATGTTAGAAATGGTTCTTGGGTAAATAACTGATTCCTGTAATTTCTTAGAAATGCTAAATCCAGGTTGCAATTGCTCTCCTTCTGTTTAAAGTTCACTTTCCCTCTGGATGACAAGGGAGGAATTTTTTTTTTCAATTAATTGTCTGTTTGAAGAGGGAGCTAAATGGTTTGTATATTGATCCTTTAACATACAAATATTAAAAACACAATCAACACCAATACCTACCATTTATAGAGTGCTTTTTCAGCCACAAGTTTTAGGGTTAGACAGAAGTAAAAGGCTTCTGAAGGTTCCAGTAGTGTTGGAGAGCAAGATTTCCATGGCAGCTGGGATTTCAAGGAAGGAGGAAGGAGAAAGGCTGGAGGAGGTACAGGCAGAGCAGCAGGATCCCTTGGTGAGGAAAGCTTCACCCTGCCATGGAGAGCATCGTGAAGGAATGAAATACTGCAGGACAGAAGAGATAATTTGAAAATGGTAGAGAGAAGAAAAGGAAGCCAGGAGAATTGGAGCACATACATGTGCAGAAGAAAGGAGAAAAGATAAAATAATTATGGAAGAATTGTAGAACTTGCCTCATGCAACAGGAAAACATGCAATATGGCCTTTTAAGAAAGAAAATAGGAGGAGATGGTAACCTATCTCATTTGGAGAGAAAAAGTGTTGGTTATGATTAGGAGAAACTGAGTTAGTTAAAATCTTGGCAATACACACACTCTCCAGGTTCATCCCTGCCTGTGTGTGCTCCATGTGTGCTGCTGTCTTTTCCCTGATGACTCTGAGTGGAGTAATTTGCAGACTTCTGGTCCAGACACAGGCTTTTAATATATGTTTGTACAGCTGCATCACAATGGAGGCCTAATTTTGAATGGGGTCTCTGTTTTCTACCATAATTGAAATAATTAATCATAGTCACTCAATAATGTCGTCACTGTCACTTCTTGGACATAAAAATCCAATGAGATCATAAGGAAATGTAAATTATGTTAATAATATCTATTATAGTCAAAAAAATTACAATCCATAGTCTGAATCAAAACTCACCATGTCTATGTAAAGTATAATTGTAGTAGTCTTTTGTTTCTTTGCTACAACAAGGAGTTAAAATTGGGAGGATTCTCCTGCCCCAGGCTGCGTTTCTCCACAGGCAGGGCTCCTTTCCTTGATGTGATTTTGGAGTCCACAGCACAGACGGGGCAGGCCCCTTTAAATCTCTGTTTTATCTGGTTGCGTAGACAACCCTGTAAACATCAGTGGAACAACGTGTGGTCTTCAGAAAGCTGGGGACCTTGAGGAAAAACGAGGTCATTTCGGGACAGACAGATCCAGTGTAGCCTTACCTATGTGAGCAGACATACATTTTTTCACAGATTTGTTTTTTGAGAGCTTCATGCTCTTGTAGTCTGTTTTAATTTGTGATATATAGAAAAAATAAACATGTTTTCTGGTAGCAGGCTTTTTCTTGTTTTCTATATTGCTTTCTGTTGCGACATAAATATATACTAATTAAATATTTATATGTAATGAAATAAGAATATAAGAAAGAATACTTTGACTATACAAAAGTGACAACTCGACTTATCATTCTTTTTATAATATTTTTTTTTCGTGCCTTTTGAGGTGATAGCTTTAGAAAGGTGAAAAGCCTATTAGAAAGCTAATTAAAAGTACTAGGGAAATTCAAATAATGGTGAAAAAGTTACCAATTGCAATATGAATTTCCATTAGACATGATAAATAGAGGGGTTAAATATTTGTTAGCTGATAAATATTTCAAAGCTTTTTCTCACTGATATGAAACAGCAGGTTCTATCTTACACAGATTTCTGAAGAAATATTAAAAAACCAAACAAAAAAAAAACAAAACAAGAAAACAATCTGGCAGTCTGTGTCCCTGATAATTCAGAACTCTTTTTTTTCTCCAGCTAATGTTTTAAAATGTCTTCTCTCCTGGCAGTGTTTCAATACAACAAGTTGCTTCAGAAAATTATTATTATTACTGCCATATGTTATTGTTAAAAGTAGTTATATAGCCTTATTACATGACTGCTTTTTCAGATTTAAAATATTGTATTATTCCTAGATATCCCTCCTGCTGTCTATAAAATAATTGCTGTCTGTGGGAGACATATAGACAGGTGAACTTGGTCATAGATGAACAACTAATTAACTTTGAACTCCATTTTTTATCTCTAATGTTTAAGATGAAAATCTCCATTTGGTTTGTGTTAACATGATGGCTCTATAACATACTTGTACATAAAAATACACCTCTTAAACTTCAGCTATGAAAAAATGATATAATTTCATATGTAAAATCTTTGGGTTTGTGATTAGATGATGAAAAAAGTCTGAAGTAGTAGCTTTATTAGGCTATTAATATTAAGTTATTTAGAACTTTTGGTTGAATCCTGTGAAAGTCATCCTTGCCTTCATTCTTCTGAGAGGAAAAGGAATAGAAAGCAATTCTTGTTTATGTAATCCAAATTCATACAATCTTAAGTCTTACATAGTCTTTAAAATGAGAACAAAGTAACCAGAAAATATACCTGAGTCAAAACAGGGTAAAATGCAGAATAATTAAACTGAATGACAATTTTAATCCTCTGTTACTGTGGCTGGACCTTTGAATGGTAAAATCTTGTCAAATCTTCATGGAGCTGCTGATTCCACGGCACTTTTTATAAAATGTGACATGTTATTTCTTTTCTACTCACTGTATTGCAGTAGACTTTCAGTCTGACATAGGAGTAGGATGGGACTTGGATTGTAGCAAACCCATAGTCTGCCACTGTCTGCTCTAGATCATTGGTGGCAAAATTCTTATTTTTAACAGAAGCACCGTGCTTTAAAGACATGAAGGTTAACTTCAGGCTATCTGTTCTACATTTGCATCCTACTCCTTATCTTACAGAGGGATAAAACAGGTTTTGAGACATGAGCTATTTTGTGCATGGAAATTTGCATTCTCGCAGTGAGATGAGTTCATAGTGTGCTTCCACAAGTCCTCACTCCACACATTTCAGTTTATTTTATAATCTTTGTTAATAGTTCCTGTTGGTGAATGCTACACAATAGAGACAATTTTTCAGTCTCTAAATGTTACAGAACAAGAGCAAATAGATATTATTCAGTCCGTAGAAAATGTTACCTATATCAGGGTATTCTTAGTTGTCCTGCAAGTTAACCCTTATGTTGTTTACCTTTTCTAGAACCAGAAATTCTGTTCGTAAATAGCAAGCAAGATTTGAGTGAAAGGGCAAACAAAACTCTGTTGCTGAACAGGGAAGTTCCTTCTATACTGTGAATTAAATTTCATATGCCTATCCAGATAAATATTGGTTAACATGAGATATACTGTACAAAAGTTCCTTGTGAAAGATAACAGAAAAGGAAAAGTTCTACAATCTCTACTACAGAATTTCAAATAAAATAAAATAAAATAAAATAAAATTAAAAAATCCAGGTTCCTCTCAATCCTGTTGTGTGAGGGCACTAAGGGCACTAATATGTGTTAAAGATGCTGAGAAGCCTCATCTGGAACCACCCCACAGCCATGGGCTCGGGAGCTCTATTTAAGGTCAGACCTGAGTTCACAGCTCTTGCTGTAGCTACAATGGAGGAGTGATGATCACCTGTACAGTCACATCATGGCTGTGGCTCAGGCAGCTCCTCAGCTTGGATTCACTCCTGTTTTGGTGATGGATCTGCCTTGTCACTGTGATACTGCCTCAGGATATGACTCCTAGTTGGGTCTGTCCACTTCTCTGGGTCTGCCTTGTTTGGGGCTGGGGCTGCTGGGGCTGCTCTTGGTGGGAGCTCTCTTGGCTCCTGTTCTCTTAGCAAGGAGCCCTGCTCTTGCTGCCTCCTGATACGTTGCATCTCTGATAATATAAATCTCAATCCTTTAAAGTTCATCTAATTTGCAGAAGACTGAGACTGCTGCACATAGCCCAGATTCAGTGTGTACTTTGTGTCTTCTTATGTTCTGTATTTCTTGTGTGCAGAGCTGACCCATCTCAGTGGCTTCTGATCCTGCAATACTTAGTGCCATGTGGCATAAACTCAGATTTGGTAGGATTTATTACATGTTGCAAAAGAGGATACTGTAATTCTAGACTTAACTATCCCAATAAATGCACATAGCTAGACAGTCTTTATCCCCACCACAGTGATTCCTATCTTCTCTCTGCAGAAGTATCTTACTGCTTCTATTAATCTGCGACATCCTGGCTTGAGTGGGCAAGAAGCAACGTGTGCTCCCTTCAAGCTGCTCACCTTGCCTGGCTAAGGGGCACTCCAGGAAACAGAATTGCATTGTAGAGGCACCTGAGCATCTCACATCGTGTATAACTATTTAAGCCCTGATGGATCAGAATTCAGTACACGTAGTTAGATATCTTTGCATTGTATCCTGTAGTATTGGTATTACGAAGATTTTTCTGCTGTTTAATGAGATTTCTTTGTCTCACTGCCCTAGAGAAGTCAGTATGGATTCTAACGTCATCCTACTATGTTGGGGTGTCTCAAACACCTACCTAGTAATGAAATGTTTATGAATATGAAAATATTTTGTCCCTTCTTCAGTGTATCAGGATACAGACACCTCTATCATCTTCTTGTAAAGAAGGCTAAGTATTCTACTTAAAAAAAAAATCTAAAACTATTCTCTAGTCCCGTTGTTGTCATTAAAAAGTGTTTGTCATTAAAAAGTGTTTGCAAAATTAACTTACAGTTGTATAAAGGAAATATGCTTTCCCCAGCATTGTTAGCCACACATTTGGAAACTGCCTTGAGGTACAATGGTAACCAAAACAAGGACGTTCTCATCTAACCTAGGGGTATTTTTGAGAAATTTGTGTGTAGAAATATTAAGGAACTGAAATATTTCAGTGTTTTAATAATGCATACTAATGTAATCCAAACTTCATATGAATAGTCTGCATACAGTTTTACTCTATTTAAGCAAAAATCAACTCTTTAGTAGTCCTTTTCATATGAAAAGTATTGTGTTTCTGTGATGTGACGTTTTCTGTAGTTTAGCTACTGTAATGAACTTGTGTCTAGAACAGATACTTTGGAAATGATTTTACTTGTTATCTCTACTGCAGGAATGCTCTGCAGAACACAAATTCTGAAGGTACTGTATGAAAATCCTACTTCTTATTAAGAAATATTGAAAGGCATAAATTAATAAATATTAAATAGGCTAAATCTTATAACACTCGGACATCTAATCTATTGATCATGTGAATGGGACCTGGGTGGACTTGGGCACTTCGTTCAGCCAGGGACTCCAGAGGTCTTATTTCAAGCAGTATACAAAGTGTGAAGTAAATTAGATAAATGTTGACAATAGATTTTTCTCAACCTTGTATATATTCCAGATCACTATCTCCTGTGTGGCTTTTGACAATATACTCATCCAATAGGCACAAATTCATTGCCTGATGTGACATTGAACCAGTGGCCTTGGAATACATTTGAATCTGTATCCATTGCTTTAATAGAAATGCATCATTTTTACCTGATAGGAACATAGGGAGAGTAACTCTTTAATATGGTATTGCCAAGTGAATAAAAGTTTTGTTTATGAGGTATATTACCCTATCCAAACAAATTCTAGTATCTTATGCAAAGTGATTTCTTTTCCTCCCAGGTGAAATTCAAATCTAAAAAAGCATCAGGAGACCATAATAATGAAAATAAATGCAGACTTTTCTGTCAACTGAATCAATATCTTTAAAAGATTAAGAGCTTCTTTAGGCCATAAAGTTTAGACACCAATTATCTATCTTAAAAATGGTTATGGTGATAGTAATATAACACCCAACAGTTGTCACATTACAATACATCAAAGTAATGAGCCAATCACTTCAGACTTATTTCAACAAACCTATATGGATGACTTTCCACTTACACCTGGTAAGGTATGGATTGAACAGATACTGAGAACTTTTACACTATGAAAGGACATACTACCTGCATGGGGAAAAGCACAGCTTTGCTGGGGTGGAAGTCTCATGCCCACTTTTCTCATATTTGATCATATTGCTTAAAATAATGATTTCATTGCTATGTCCAACTGCTAAGGAGGAGCAGCTCACACCCTTCTTTCTAGTTGGGTCTGCACGCCAGCAATAGCATAAGTATTTAGTAACATTGTATGAACTCGCTCCAGTTTGTGAATATTTATCAAAACTGGTTTTATTTTCGGGATGACCATATTAACTTAGCTGACCAGCAGATATAAGTTTCCACTTTCCTTCAACTTATGCCTCATTTGATCTTACAACCTTCATACAGTAGAATAATTTTTTTTCTTCATGGCTGCTCAACAAAAGGAAATGTCTCTTCAAACTGCTGAAATTCTGGGACTCTTCCTTTCTTAAACAGAGGCAGACAGCAGATGGAAACTTGAAGATATTTGAAGAAGAACATCCAAGCTTTAATTACTAAACAGATACAGATGCTCCGAAATGATATTTCGCGTGGTTAAAAATAGAAGTGTTCCTATCTTAAAGCTGTTCAAAAACATGCCTGAACCAAAGGAACCTCATTAAGCTTGAGGATAATTGACTGTATTCTGTGGATAGCCTTGGCATTACGGTATCTGCTTACATCCGTACTGAGTTTCACCCAGAGCGTGTTTGGAGTGATGAGGCCTATAAAAAGTTATTGTACATGAAATGCTACATTATGTCAATATCATACCGTTATAGCTTGTAAATTCACATTGATCTGTATAATAAAAGATGTTTACAGCACTAATGAACTCAATCAAGTGCATGTTTGTTGATACATAAAAAAGTAACAAGCCATCTTGCTGGGCATTTGATTTCCAGGAGATAATCCCAGACAGTACCCTGAAGATTAGAGAGAGAGGAGATAAGAAGCTGTGACAGGCTGGCAGTATCTGCCTGAAACACCATCCCCTGTTAGCAGGTGTTGGTGCTGCTGGGAAGCTGTTGCATGGATTTTGCTAACACACTGAGCAGATGGCTTATAAAAGAAATGGGTGTTGCTTTTTGAAGCAAAAATTATGTATGGGCTGAGAAGTATTGCAGCAAGAATCCTAAGGGAATATAAAATATAGGGAGCGAAGTTGAGCTGAACCTTGTTTCTTCATTGGCAATGTTTTCTAGGCTGACACTAGGAAATGGATGGTTTATAACAGCACAGACTATGTTTGGACATGGCTTTATAGCAAGTGGGAAAATGCACCTGTTTAGAAAAGTGTAATTATCTACTTAGTAAATATATTCTAAGATGAGTGTTGTGCAAACAGAAGAAAACACACTGGGAATAGTTATTATTGCTGTTATAAATCTATATGCTGATTCAGTTTGAAAGCTTTTGAACTTCATGATTGCCACACTTAATGTTTTGAAGCTCTTTTTTGCATGTGCCAGTACTAACAGTTGCACAAGGATAGAGCCTGTTTCAACAGCAGAGGTAAAATGCAACTTCAAGTTTTCTGGACCACATCAGACTGTACATCCTACTGCAGCTCTGTAAGCTGGTGGTTGAGTGAGCAGGAGAAATAGGTCTGCATTTCAAAGTCTATTTTGTGACTTTGTTCAAACACCAATGTTCTTTAGAGAATTTAATTATCCTCTTTGTAATTTGAGGACATTGTATTTACTGACTTGGAGATGGATTACATATACAGCATTACAGTGCTCATAATTATTCAGGGAATATGTTTGCAGTAACAGGAAAGGTGAAATAGGAACTGTGTTCAAATAAATCATCAATCTTTCTCTCAAAGATAGAAATTATCTGATTGCCTTCATCATTCTTCAACTGTAGCAATTAAAATTCATAAAGAAATCCAGAATTTCTGTATGGAAAACTAGGAAAAACCCAAGAAAATTCTTAGAAATATGTAGATTTCTGAGAAAGCACTTTCTTCCTGATCTCTGGTTTTCTGTCTTGCCCGTTTGTTCATTTGGGAACCTCATAAGATAATCTTCATGCCATAAAAAAGGTACTTTTATTACTAGTTCTATTTACAATTATTATCTAGGCACATCTGTTCTCAAGTGCATCAATATTCAATATTTAAACTAGCTCAATATTAAAAATATAACTCTATTTAATACTCCTAATTAAGCATCTGTGTATTTAATACCCTGCTTTGGTTCCTTACTACAGTTTTTTAGCTCTAATGTTTCAACATGGAGGTAGAGAGTAGCATTTACTCTCTGAGTGATTCAGAATGCAGATGGCATTAAAAAAAAGTAAATCTGATCTGCTTCTGGGAAACAACAACTAAAAGCACGTTCAGGAAGAGATTAATGCCTCCTGCCTCCCAGGAATGGAGAGGAGAAAAAGCGTTTCTGCCTTTCCCTGGAGGATGTGTCACGGGTTGTGCTTTCCCAGCTGAGAACAGCACTCATTGGTACCAGCCCTCTGGAAAGAGGAAGCGTTAGCTGCACCTGGAAGGGGAGGCTTTTCCTAAAAACTTCCCAGGAGCAGAGCACGCCACAACTGTATTCCCAAGGTCCAGGTTTGCCTGTGAATTATAAAGCAACAGTTGGGTGCAATCTCTCATCACAAACTCGCGCTTGTGGTTTGCTGCTCTGCCCAATATATAATGTACTTTGCTCAGCAGAGGTGTGCAAATTGCTTGGGGTGGAGAGGCCTGGTTTGGGGTATGGAATGTGGACACACCGCTAAAACAAAGCAGGCAGGGTCTGCTACGGGCCCAACCCAAGCTTTGACCCAGAGATAGCATGCAATGCATGTCAATCTTGCAAATGGTTTCATCCGCAGTCAGTGGCAGCATTCCAAATGACTAACGGAAAGAGAATCAAACCTTTCCTTAGGAGCATCCTGGAACACAGCTTTTGCACAGCTGTGAGAGTAGTGACTGTTTACATGGGGACGAGCTTAGATCCCATGGCTTTAGGATGGCATTTCTAGCACTAAAATTTAGACCTCTTACTACAAACACTTACCTACACAAACAAGCATGGGAGCTTCTATCAGATTACACGTTTGTGGCCAGAAATTATATCTCTGCTTTTTTTCTTTTTTTTTTTTTTGACAAACCCAACAAAGGTTTGAGTGGCAAATAAATGCTAATTTCTGCAGATCAGTAAAAACCACAATGTAATCTGTCATCCAACCCAATGAAAAATACCATGTCTGTAAAAAGTAAATTCTTCAACTTTACAAGCTACACATTGATACCACACATGAGAAAACAGTCTGATATCTCTCTAGGATTTCCTAAAGGATTTTTCGTGTGGTTTTCTGTCCTTAACCATCATTTTAGCATTTGCAAGAAGCCCACAATCTGTTCCTATTAAAGTATCAGCCTACCTCAAAAGATGTTAAAATAGAGCAAAAAACTTTATGCTGATCAAGTTGCAATTAAATTTTCATTTTCATTTAACATTGTCAACTTTCAGTTCTTTCTCACCAAGAAAAAGAAAACTTGAAACTAAGCCTACTGAATATATTTATGTCTAACTGCCTTAAAAAGGTAGTTGTAGACATTCTCATGGAAGGCCTTATTTTACCCAAGAGATTGTGTAGAAAAGGTTAGACTGGAACTGATTTTAAAGGTATATAGTAGTGAGGAATGGGTGATGTAAGAATGTAATAGTATGAACAAAGTAAGATAATTAATTTATAAACCAGAAGAAGTCAGTTAAAGATTAGAGCTAGGTCCATGGCAAACCTAATTCAGCCAAAATCAAATGCTGTGGTGACTTCCACTGCTTGTGAATTGGGCTCCTAACCTTGATAAACACATAGGATACTACATAATCTATTGAGATAATTGACTAAATTTCAGTTGGGATTTTATTATTTATTTTTTAAATACTATTTTTGTGTAAGTTTCTATTCTTCTGATAAATGTATAAAAAAATTTTAATTGACAAGCGTTTCTCTATTTTTTTCAGTCTTTTTTGCATTTATCTGATTAGGTCACGTGCCTTCATGTGAGGATGCAAAGTATTTCAGGAAAAGCCCGGAATGGCTCTTTCAGAGTGGCGAATAGCGGTTTTGCACACGGCAAGAAAACACTTGGCTACGGGTCCAGAGGGGAAGAGGAAAAAAACTGTTTGGAGCCGCGTGCAGGGGGCACGGATCTGGGCATCGGGCAGGTGCCGGGCTGT
>VWZT01011431.1:2084726-2168043 GCA_013397055.1 Pachycephala philippinensis | reverse complement strand
AAAATGCCCCCATTATAGATTTCAGATGGTTTGGATACATTCCACATATTTCCAACGGGATCTACCCATCTACCCAGCAATTTGAGAGTGTTAGAAGAGGCCAGGAGATCAAGCCTATCAGCAGTTATTAGGTAATTATACCAGTAATCTAACAGTCATTTTGGTAATCTGAGGCTCAGGTTTGCAATCAAAATAAAATTTGTTCCCACGTTCTGCCAAAGCTGACAGTGGTAAATTGGCAGCATAGATTTAGTTGTGGACAAGTCTGAAGAACTGGGAGATGAATTGATCAAGAAGCAGTTAGACACAGCCATCTTGCAGTTTTTTGTATAGTTACAATTTTTCCTAAGATGTTTCTAATGCCGTATGTTGGTAATGAAAGCCATAAATAGAATTTTGAAGGTGAAATGTGGCAGACTGATGCTAACTGCTGAATGTGCTTGCTCTGAATTGTCAACATCAAGAATGACTGAAGTGTACTTTCTTGAGTTGAATCTCCATCTGTAGATATTTATTATAAATTTTAAAAGTCTCTGTAGGATATATATGGCAAATTTCTTGAAGATCCACATTTTCTAATGTTCTCCGCCTTTTTTTTTCATTTTTTTCTTCTTGCATATATTTTAATGTTAAGGAGTGTTTTTGCATTTACTAGATACTTGCAGATGTCTCATACTAATTGAGAACACATTAATCTAAGTATGTAAATCCTTAGGAAACAAGAAATTGAAATGAAATCTTAATATCTGAAATAGAGACATGGATAACATCTTCCAAGCTACCCTGCATCTACTTTTGCAAAGCTTCTGTCTTAAAAAATGCACGTGGCAGCATGTTGCAAGATAATTTTTTGATATGAGTTGCTAATGTTTTTTTAATTTTATGCTATGATTTTATCAGTGTAAAGATATCTTGTAGAAACCAACAATGCTGCTTTCTCACTTATATATGTTTCTGCAAATCTTCGGAAAATTCCAAGTGTTTTTACTGCCTTGAAGTGTTGTGGCTTTTGGGGCAATCCTAAGCCATGAAGACACTTAATTTTTTTGATAGGCCTTGTATCAGTCCCTGACAAAAAAGATGAATGCTTGCCAGTCTTTTTGATGAGGTATTTCCATCATCCATGGTTGACACGCTGACTCTACAATGATCTGAGTGGGAAAGGAATAGTTTGGATTTTCCTAAAAGAGGGAGTTAATTTTATTTGGAAAGGTGCATACAAACTGTCAAAGCTAAGAAATTTCACTGCAAGTACCACAGCATACATATTGGAGCATATTAGCTGGATTTTGTTTTTCCCTTGTGAACTTTAGAATACTTAGCCCTCGATTAAGTTTTATTTTCTACATACCTAGAGTTAATTTGGGCCATTTGAATCCTACTGATGGAAGTCAAATGGCCCTTTATTAAGCACGAGGAGCTTTTTAGAGCTCCGTTAATGCTTACCTAAAGTCCTGCCAGAATGATACTTTGCAACTACTCCTTTTGCAGACATTAAGAGGTTCCTGGAAAGTTTACCAGAACCAGTGAACCTTTTTAACATTAATATTTAAAATACTAATGTATTTTTAAATTTAGAATGGAATTCGTTGATGTCTACTACATTGATGGGTAAAAGAATCATTTGCAGTTGAATGGATATGAGAGACAAAAGGTGACATTCTGAATGAGTCAGCCTTTGAACCTGGTGGGCATTAGAGCAAATCTTCCTGTTCCAGGGTTGCAACCCCTTGGAACCAGAATCTTTCATGCCAGGAGATTCCATAGTGCCTCAGTCTATTGAATACTCCTGTTTGTGGCAGCGAAGGCAAGAACCTACGGGTTCTTGTAGGGCTTAAAGTAACAGCTTTCTGCTAAGAGGATTTCCCAGTTTTCCTCCTTACCTTCTCTCTTAGAAGTTCATACAGCTGTGCAATATAGTTTCACAATTCTACCAGATTAATTTATACTCATTTACCAATAATTTTGCTCTGCCTTGAATTCCATGTGACAGGAAACAAGCTCTAATATATTGGAATAAATTTTTGGCTTTGTGTTTTAAAGCGTTAAATAAAGCAGACCTAATGGTTCTTGCTTTCAGTATCAGCTTTAATCAGAATACAGGATCTCCAAAATGAAGACCACTGTATACAAGTGCACTATTTGTTTTCCCAATGTTAAAAATTAAACTTCAGATAGTTTAAAATATTAAAATATGGATCCACATTTTTTCAAAGGCAATATTTAAAAATATGATCACATGGGGTTTTTATGAGCATTCATTTCTGGGGACAGAGGAACAGTACTGCTTTACAGAGAGCCCAAATTAACAATAACAATGAAAGAAAGACAAAACATTCTGATTTAGGGGTCACTTTTCACTTTCTGGAGTGGAGTGAGTGTCATGCCAATTCCCACTTATGCTTGTATTTGGTTTTGGAAGGATTCCAGATTGAAGTTTAATATGCACCACTGTCCAAATGCACCTTAGATGGCTGCATTACTGTTAGTTGATAGAAAAACTGACTGCCTAAAAGGATGGAAGTGCTTTACACTGCAGTTCAGGAGCCCTTTGTGGCCAGCAGTAGTAACAGAGTATTAACAGTCACTCTTCAGAAGAAAGAAATGAAGACTAAATCCACTTTTCATGTATAATAAATGCTGCAGAAAGAATTGAGTAGGGTGTGGGTTTCACAGTTAGATACAGCGATGTGTTGACATGTTTATTTTCATCCTTGCTTAGTAGCAAAATGCTATATATATTCTTCTTTGGTTACATTAAAGTATGTTTCCTTTCAACTTTGTCCTTGGGTTGACATGTGTTTGTTTTATTTTTAGCAATTGAAAACCAACACAGTTACATCCCTATAGGGTGCAGTGGAAGCACTGGAGTATAGAACGAGAAAATGAAATCAGATGCTTAATACTGAATTGTTGCAGGTGAAGAGGCAAAGATCTTCATACTGATTATGACCACAAAAATCAAATGGACTGTCAGGACAGAATATTGTGAGATTTGGTGGGGAAATCGCTCTTATCTGCTTGCTCAGAGTGAACTTTTCTTGAAAAATATAGACTAGAGCTATGTGATAGAAGACTGTGCTTTCTATGTTTTTGTGGGTGGTTGTCAAGTGTTTAGTGTTCATTGAACATGAAATTTCTGTGAATTTGTAATAGTGTTTTATCCTTCCAGCTTATCTTGGTGGTGTGGAAGGTGGGAGAAACATGCAAAAACACTTCATATGAATTATTGGTGAAAGAAATCTCAAAGATGTGCAATTTATTCACCCTGGAAAAACTACTCTTTGAATTACATTTTATTTCATGGGGCTTTTTAGAGAGATATAATATTGTCCTAACTTTTTATGTCAACCTGAAGTCTTTGAAAGACTATAAATTACTAGTGAGCATTAACAATTAGGCATTAATTTGAATAAAAAGGGGTTTTTTTTCCTTAAAAATGAGCAAGAGTGATCTGAGAACATGAGTTTGGTACATTTCGTGCCGTTCAAAAAATGGAAGCATTTACTGAAAATAACGTTTCTGAGGATGGAAAGGAGATATCCAGTGAGCAAAATAAAGCATGGAGATACAGGAATCAGTGCTGCTTCAAACTAAAACCATTGCAAATTCATAGAGTTTGGAATCTTGTAGGATATTGTGCTGATTTTGGCTGGGGTAGTGTTCATTTTCTTCACAGTACATAGTTTGGGGCTGCATTTTGCATTTGTGCTGAAAACAATGTTGATAATAGAGATGTTTTTGTTACTGCTGAGCAGGGCTTACAGAGCCAAGGCCTTTTCTGCTTCTTGTACTGCCACGCTGGCAGGGAGACAGGGGATGCCTGGGAAACTGGGAGGGGACACAGCAGGGACAGCAGATCCCAACCCACCAAAGGGGTATCCCATACCACATGGCATCATGTTCAGCACATAAAAAGGGGTGAAGAAGGAGGAAGGGGGGGATGTTTGGAGTGATATCTTTTGGCTTCCCAAATAACTGGTTACTCATGATGGAGCCCTGGTTTCCTGGGGATTGTTGAACACCTGCCTGGCCATGGGAAGTGGCTAATGAATTCCTTGTTTTGCTTTTCTTGTGCGTGCAGCTCTTGCTTTCCCTATTAAACTGTCTTTATCTCAGCCCACGACTTTTCCTACTTTAATCCTGATTCTCTCACCCCTCCTGGGAGATTGAGGTGGTGGGGAAGGGAGCGAGTGGCTGCGTGGTGCTTAGTTGGCAGCTCAGCTTAGACTGTGACAGATATTGACCCAGAGCAGCATCCACAAGTGCAGAAACAGAAGACAAGTAAGGGAACAATACAGAGTTAGATTTGAAATTCTAGACACCAGTAGAGAAATTATGCAGTTAATGACCCCGAGCAGTCAATTAAAAAAGCCTATATATTACTTCGTTCTGTTGCCTCTAGGTATGAAGAGAAAATGAAAGGACATTGTGGCCTTTTTGCCAAAAGCAACACTCAGGAATACAAACACATATTGGAAGCAAGTCTTTGATATCTTATGAGAAAATGAAATAAAATTTATGAGAAATGAAAATAAAAAAGACATATTCTTGTGAACTTGTATTTGGGGAGGTCTGGTGCAGATAGTCAACACATCATTTAGTTTCATTGATAGAAATACCTCTCAGTCATGGGACATGCATACATAATACAGTTCCAGCTGTTTGAAGATAATAGATTAATGGTACAGTTGAAGCTGAGTCTCTGCAACAGCTGGATGTAAGACACCTGGAACCAAAACAGTACAAGGACCCATGGGGAAAAGTCATCTGCAGGAAGAGATGCCCAGATTTCACTCCCAGTTCTATTCTTCCACAGGAAATTGCATCTCTGTTCGTTGCACTGAGTTTCCTCCTATAATTTCCTACTGTTTCAAAGTCCTTGAAGTAATTTCTTCAATTTTGGAAGAGGTACCTGGCCAATCATGACCGAAGTAGAGGCCTTAATCCTTGGTGTTGGGGGTTTTTTTTGTGTGTTTTTTTTGTTTGTGTGTGTGTGTGTGTGTGTGTGTGTGTGTGTGTGTGTGTGAAATGGAGAACTGTACTTCTTATGAACTGGGGAAAATTGCAACTGGTAGAGCTACTGAATTTTCAGCTTTATTTCTTAGTACTTAAGGTACAAACCTGGGCATTTGTTTGTTTTTCTATTTCACTTGAATGGGCAAGCAAGAGAGACATCTCTGTGGTTCAGAGAGAGTATCTGCTCTTACCATTTGCAAACGAAGAGGGTAGGAAGTAAGGGGAAATGTCTTTTACATACATTGTAGCCTTTACACATTCTGCTCCCAGCTGCATTCTAACTGCATTTGATTTCCAAAGGCTGGCATTTGGGCTAGTAGCACTGCCAACAGTTTATGTGAATATATCCTTTCCCATCTAACTAGAATCTATCCATAATACTTCATCCTTGTGGGATAGGTGTGGCAGTAGTGGTGCAGTCAGTCTTACCTGGCACATCTGACGGGCCTGGCTCCTATAAAACTATTGCAAAAGAATGGAGTGCGCTTGGTATCTCCAGCTTGCTTCCATGGTTGTTCTCTCTTGGTGGCTTTTGTTTGTTTGTTCTTTTCTCTGGGGGGAGAGTAATCCATTTGAACACAGAACTTTCCAAACCTTTTATTGTCAGATATCCTTTGTGGTCCACAGTCCATATAAAAGTACTGAGCTGTCAAATCAGAGCAGTCTTTTCTTAATGTAAAAGAACAATATATAAATTATGACATATTCTATATATGTCGTAAAAGAATAATATGACAAAGAAAAGTAATCTTGGGAAGTGATGTCAGAAAACAATTTCTAATTGATATAAATTGACATTGTAAAAGAAAACAATCTAATTTAAGGAATATGAATTATTTCAGAATATTACAGGAAAAGCTATTCCAGTAGAGGAAGTACCTTTTCTCTTTCCATCATTTCACTTAATATTTTATTTGGTTTAAAAATTGATCTATAAGATTGTAATGCTGGCCTGACTGAAAGCAAAGAGGTTTGATTTTAAAGCTCAAGTCTCATTGATCCAAGGCTGGAAGAGAATGAGAATATTTTTTCTTATTGCAAATTATTAACTTCTTTAGCCTTCTTCTATGCTAGTGTCTTGTGTTATTGTGATCTTGACCTCTTAATTCTACATTTGGAGAAACCATTGTCCTGGTTACAGTAGCTCATATCCCTGTTTTATCTCTTTCCAGTCACTGAGTCATTTTCTGTTTTTAGGTTTTACTTCTTGTTAGCTTATTGTTATGACTAAATTCTACTGACTTTCTTCCCATGACTCTTGTCACTAAGTAAATTGGGAAATAATGCATTCTTTTCTTATAGCATATATCATGTCTTTGCCTTGCCATCCAAAACACAGGGAGAAAAAAACCTAGGAAGTGTTAAGAAAGAGATCTAAAAAGTGCTAGAGACAGGCTAAATGGGAAGGAGCTGCTGCTGCAGCCGGTCTTTCCCTGGTGTATTACTGCCTGAAACTGTATCAGCTGTCAATTATTGATAGAAAAACCTGTTTCCGGAGGGCTGATTCTTCATATGGTTTCATCAATGCAACACTAACGGTAAGTGATTTCATTTTGCTACTTCTACTGCAGAATTATTTTAAATCTGTTTCTATATCAGTGGGAGGTCCTGGTATGACTGTGTATTCTGCAGTATGTAATCTTGTCAGCTAAGTCCATGGTAAATAAACATTTTGCACTGTTATCAGTAATTGTATGCAGACCTTGGTATATCATCCTGCCACGTGTTGCTGCAAAGGTTTTGTTTGTTTGTTTGTGATTTTTTTGTTTGTATATCTTTTTCACTATGATTCTCTCTTGCAGACTATGTTAATTGAAATATACTGCTTTCAGTTTGAATGCTCATGCATTCTGTCCACCGCATCTATTTTGCAATGAGTTCTTTTTCCAGGATTCTTGTTCCTTTTCTTTATTTTTATGCTTTTTGTCATCCATCCTTGAGCTTGCAGTTTATCTTTCCTTGTAACAGAGAACTAGATTCAGGAGCATCTACTGAATGCAGTAAATTGTGAACTGTTAGTTAGACAAAATATGTTTGTGGAGAGCAGCATGAAGCATTTTCTGTGGCAGTAAATCTATATATCACCTTCACAGTAATCCCTGTTTTTAAACATGTGAATCCTGCATGAGCTGTGAAATATGAAGTCCCGCCTCTAGACAGCCAAGCAATTCTGAAAGTGATAATTGAAGCTTGTAATCTTTGTCAAGAAAGAGAGAAATTTGGTGGCAACTCAGTTAGTTTGAGCTATAATTTCTACTGTGATGAAAGTTTGATTTAAATGGACTCTAGTTTTGACATGGATGAGACCAGAGTGTGTGTCTTAATTATAGTTCTGAATTGTGTCATCAGCAGGTCTGTCCTGGAACGGAAACATCATGATATAAAGTCCACAAAAGTCAATAGAAATATCTATATTTACTTCACTACGTTGCAGAGAAAATCCTGTATGGTTGATCTCATTTACACTATAGACCTGAGACAAATTTTGTAATTTTTGTACATGTCCTCAGAATGATGAAACTGGGAAATTTCCTGAAGAAAGCTTTTTCGTCCTTTGAGCAATCAAAGGAGCATAAAAAGTTGGGAAGAAGTTTCATATTTGTGAAGTAATTCAGAGTCCTGCATCAATAGCCAACTATGAATGTCAGTTTATTCTCCTTTTTTTTCTGTTTGGTATGTCAGTTGTGATCTCCTTCATTCTCATTTGTACTAACACTTTGCATAAAACTTTTTCTGAAAGATTTATTGTTGTGGTTATTAGGTGTGTTGTAGCTTTTCCCTATCTTTGGATTTAAAAATGCCTTTGACTCAGTTCAGTGCCTTTCTTTTTTCTGTATCTATGGTTATGAGGCAAATACACTACTCTGGCTACAAATATTCTTCTATAGCGTGAAGGGTCTGATGTGTCTGAGAGAGTCAGAAGCACAAAAGGATAAGCTTCATAATTTTCTGCCTAAGATAATATGTTAAAAAAAAAAGTGTGGCTCAGTTCCCAGTCATGTTTTATTTTGGCTGGCAGTGATATATGTTGCTATAACATAATAAGAAATTAATGTATTTGTTTCTTTTGAATATTTGAAAAACAGTTAGCTTTGCAGCCAGCATGCATTTTAATATGTAAGTTTATGCATTTCTTTTTCATTAAGAATGCACCTTTAAGAAATATAAGATTAAAGCAATGAAAAGTAAAATTGAGCCGTGCCAAATGAATTGAATATCCCACTGCTCTAGCCTCTGGTTGAGGACTTTTATTTCAGAATACTTTTCAAGTGTAGCTCTTCATCTTAACCAACACTTTTTTTTTTTTTTTTTAAATTAAAAAAAAGAGGAAGAAAAAAATTAATGCACACACGCCAGAACCACTTACTTTTAAGTGTAGATTTTTGGGACTTGACCAAGATGGATGAGGACAGGACTAACTGTGATATTGTTCCAAACTTGGAACACTGCTTCTGCTGTGTTTAAAGCAATGGAGGCAACAGTCATGCTTAGGCCAGTTATCTCCTCAGATTTTGGAATAATTTTAAACTACATTAAAATCTCTGGTGCTATTGTCAGTATGGGCTCTGCAGCTTAGAGACAATGTGTGATTACTCAATAAATAAAATGTTGAATACTACAGGGTTACCTCAGTAATGCTGTACTTATCATTCTGAAAGTACATTATCCTGATCCTATGAGTTCAAGCAAATCCCAGAAAATTACTTTTTGGTAGGCTATTCTCATGTTTTAAGTAAAAATTAAAGCTAGTGTGTACAAAGTCTGGTGCACTTCGCTTTTCCCTTTTGTTTTGGGTATTCAAAGTATTCAATTTAGGATCAATATTTAAGACATTATTTTTCTAGGCTTTGTGACTACATGCTGTATTTCTCTACAGGTAAGCAGTATTTGCACAAAATATTCCTATAGTAGGATAATGGAGTCTCATCTCGTTACTGATGAGGCTAGTGACTATTGAGATCCCCTACAATGGATAAAATAGTGTGTATGACACAGAGGGTTTGGAGCCAATCCAGCCTTTTAAGGGAATTTCTGTAAATCAGGTCAATTCATTTAAAGAAGCTTCTGAGGGCTCGCATCCTTTTGAAAATGCTTGATGTCTCCTGTTTTGATTTGCAAAGATATTTCCGAGTCAGTGGTACCCCACTGAGCCCCAAGTACTAAGCTGTGGGGAGGAAAGCATGTTTTTGTGAAATGTTTTGTAGCTGCTGGAGTTTCTGGTTATTTATCAGCTGTTTGCAAACTGTTACCAGCACTGAGTGTTGGCTGCAGTAGTGTCAGTGATATTGTAGGCCAACTGTGAATATTTCTGACTGTCACTTGTTCTTTGCAGAGTAGAAGTATATGACAGTCATGAAAATGTTAGAGGTCTTCTACCAACACTCATAGAAGCATACAAGTATTGCCAGTGGAGCTGAGCAAATGATTTCATAGTTGGAAATGTCAGGATAATGTGATAAAGAATTTGGTGGTCATGTTAGAGCACCTTTCTTACACTTTCATGGTCAAGAAGCCTTTCAATAAATGTTTCTTGTAATTGCAAGAAACTTTTTGGTGATTTATTCAAGACCTGGTTATTGTCTTAACATTTGCACATTGGGTGCTGAAACGACAGGCTAATGTCTGCCAATTTAAATTTCAGACTGCTGTGGGAGTCTCACCCTTGTTGCTAAACTAGAAAACATTGTTATGTGGCAGCTTGTGAATTAGGATGATGTAATCTTCAATCAGAATTGTCGTGGGCCGTGTGTGAGGACTGCAGCCCATGTCTAGTGATGCTGAAATGCATCTATGAATCGCAGGCCTGTAAAATATGAGATGAAATGAGGCAGACCAACACAGGGCTGAGGTGTGGCTCTTGTGATACACAGAACTCTGTAGAAATTAATTTAACTATATTTGTGTTCTTGTGTTCCTGAGCTTGAGGTTATTTTCACACTAAGCCAATGCTGCCAGCTTGAAGCAAGGGAGGGAGAATTTGATGTGTGAGGGGGAACCGTCTAAAGATATCTTTTTCTCTTTTTTTTTCTTCCGCAAGATCCTTAGCAAATCTCTCCCCAAGGTCTATTTATAATATAATGAGTCACTGCAAACATATCAGCTTCATTAAAGAATTAGTGCTTTTTATACTAAGACAGCTCTGCTGATATATGTAAAATGTTAAATTGTCCTATCTTGTAGATCCCTAAGGCCTCTAGCTCTTACTAGAGAAATAAATCTTTTGAGAAGTGAATGATGGAAAAAGGAGTAGTATAATTCCAGCAGTGATTAGTGTGTGGTGTACACAATTTCAAGCACCCTATGATAGCTGTTGGTGTGTGTTGAGATGCTGTAATGAAGAGCAGGGATGGCACATTGCAAAGTCAAAAGCAGAGCAGAGATGCTCCCACAGGTGCCACAACTCAAATTCCTCTTCTAACTCTCTCTTGTTTACCTTTCCCCCTACGAAACCCACAGTGTTGGTGTCACGCCTCAATATTACCATAACACAGGATCATTGTGACACATTATCATCTCTGTTTCATTCATTAGAGGCCATGGCTGTCCCACCACAGAGTGGTGGCCCTTAGTGTGTGTCAGTCCATCAGTGACTGTGGCTTCCTGCACTCAGTCCTCAAGACAAAGCAAACAAATGTCCTTGTGCTGTTTGGCAAGGGAATGCTTCATTTGAGATGACAGGGGTCCAGCCCTCCCATGGCCATGGGTATTGGCCACTCAGCTGTCACTTGCAGAGCTGATGTGGCTGATAGGCTCTAAGGGTGTGGGTGTTTCTAGGCTGAAAATGCCTACAGCACACTGTTTTAAATGAAGGTGGAATGGTTGTATATAATATAATATATTTATATACAACCATTTCTCCTATATATAAATGGTTGTATATAATGGTTCTATAATAAATACAGATTGGCTTCCATTCAGCAGTGTTCAGTGGAACTGACTGAGATCAGGGGGTAGGAATACTTTATGTTCCAGACTTAGTGAAATGTTGTCCTGCTGTCAGATTTATGGTGTTATTGACACCTACTGAAGTGGTGAACAGTAGTACAAGATCTGTGCATTGTCTCTGCTTTTTGCTGGCAGAGAGTAGAATATGAAAGCTGATTTTTTTTAGCAGCAAGTGACAGATATGCATTTTCTGAAATTTAGATTTTACTGTATAAAAGCATTGTTAGACTTGCTTGTTTGAGTAATTTTGTTGATATTTTTCCTTTCCATTATGAATGCTAAATAATATTTATTTAAATTCACAGCGTTTTATTTTTGAATTATTGATTTGTAAGTCATGCAGATTCTTTTGTCTTGCCTTGTCAATTAATATATTGTCTATGTTTTGCTGAACAAGTAAGAGATTCAAGCCTTGAGCTTTTACTGTAGTTTTCTATTTTGGTCTCACTTTCTTTGATGGCCCTCTTTCAATATTCAAACCATAACTATGAAACTCTATAGTATTCAATTTGCTAACAGTCTGAAATATGTTATCACATTAGACAGGGCTTTTGAAGGGTGAGAATGAGCTAACAGATAGTCAGATTGTGTGCTCTGCTATGAAAGTCACTTTGGAGGTCATTTTTTAAACATAAAATCAACCTTCAGATTTGAAAGATTTGACATTGATTTAAATTTGGCCAACGATTTGAAGTTTCATTTTGGAAAATGGATGAACGCAAAAAGAAGCAATATTACTTCAAGACACCACTGAAAATAAAAAAAATTGCTTCTATGCTCAGTTGTGATCTCTGTGTGTTGTGAGTAGGAAATGATTAATGCCTGTGAAACTGATGTGAAACTTCCACTATTTTAACAGCCTCTAATACACTTCCTGTTTTCTGAATCAGGGACTCTATACTTATAATTTCATAGACGTTTTGTGATACTAAACAATGAAGAATTTCAATCCAAAGCTGTGAAGTGCAAAGTCAGGAGAAGACCAAAGTAAAATCTCCCAGGAACTAACACTGGAAGGCTCCTGGGGCTCTGTGCCCACTGTGTGTTGCTGAGCCTTGGAGCTGGCACTGAAGGGTCATCTGCTGGCTGGACTCCAGCCATTGAAGATAACACGCCATAGCTTGGCTTGGTCATTTGGTTTGGTGGCTTAGGGAAATGCTAGAAGCTTTACAAATGCTGGCCATTTGGGTAAACCAGTTCAGACAATTGTTTTACAGAACAGCATGATTAAAAAAAAGTTGTGTAAATCATGCTGTTTGTATTCCTTTGTAGCTTGTATCTGTCCATTTAGCAAATCAAACACCTGAGAACTCTGTACATTGACTTTATCTGAAAGAACTGCTGAGTAAACGTCTCATCTCTTTGATGGTGGGAATGAAGGATGTTTAAATTAATAGACTTCATTTGACTGCAGAATATTTTGAACCAAACCCTAATTATATGCAATTTTAAGCCAGCTGACAGATAGCCTTTTAAAAACAAGCTTATCACTGTGACATATCAAGCCTCAAAATGAGGATTACTTTTTGCATGTAGAATTTCTCTGTAAGAGTGAGAACTTGCCACCAAATTGTTCTTCGAGCATGTAACAATAAAACTGGTCGCTATGCTTGCTTGTACCTGGAGCACTTCAACATATATTTTATAAGGACATATATTTAAAAAAACCATGAAAGGCTATGAGGCTTTTAGTTGTCTGATTTCATTACTGAAAATTGTCATTATCTTACCGAACGTAGTACTGAAAAAGGCATTTTTCTCAGTTATAATTTCTGTTGATTTCTTGGTCTCATTTTGAATCTGCATTTTATATCTTAATTCCAGATCAACAGTAGGTTATAGGTTATAACTGTATATAACTGTAATAAATAGCACACCCCTCAGTACAGTGTATCCAGACTTCCACACTCTAAGATCTAAGGGTAAATGACTTAATTGTTAGATTGAGAAAAACACAGAACTCAGATGTTTGCTAGGTCAATGCTCTGAAGACTATGTCCACGTCTTTCCTGTTTCTGTGAAATTTTTGTTATTTTAACTTTCTGGCTGATTGGAGAGTGGGGATTGCAGCACTGTGATGTTGTCCTTCCATCCCTGTGGTCACCTGCCAGGTTCTGTAACTGTATCTCCAGTGTGTCTCCATTTCACTGCGAAAGCTCCTTATGTCAGGAGCTTTGTGGGTTTCTTTCCAGCTACTCTGCGTTTCCAGACACTTGTGACAGCACTGAGTAAGTTGCACTAATGGGCTCAGAGGAAAGCAGTCTGCTAGTTTGAAAATCTGTTCTAAAATATTCCGCTGTTGATGAGTGATTACTTACCTATACCCAAAGAATTCAGGAAATTACCCTGACAATCTATTTTTGTAGCATTTCACCTCGGTATGTAGGATGTTAGTTGTCTTTGGGAGATCTTGAAATATGTACCATGGCTTAAGATCTGAAGTCTTGTTTTCTGTTCATGTATGTAAAGTTAAGCACGTGTATAACCCTTGGCACCAGTAGTGTCACAATTGCTTAGAAAGAAGGAAGTTCACATTAAAAACAGTACACTGAGTGATGTGTGGAACATGGAGTATTTTGTAGCAGGTGATTCTGCCATTTTTAGTCATTAAATCCATCAGATTAAATCCATTTTAAATGTGCATATGCAATCTAGTCTCTTTTTCTCAGGGTGCACAGTTGTGGTTTCATAGTTACTGGTATGATCCAAACTAGGTTGAAGAATTTCATTGACTTGAGTTGTTTGGAAGAGATTCTCAAATCACACTACTTTATTTTCAGTTTGAATTTGACTCTCCCTGACCTTTTTTGATCTGATTAATTAACCCTTTTTCTGGGATGCTGTTCAGGGAAAAAAAAAGGGGATGGGGTCTAATGACATAAAATTGCTACTTAGAAATTAAAAATAACATTTTCAGGTCCAAACTGCATCAAGACATAAAGTGAAGGTTCATGAAAGGCAGAGGTCACTTGTGAGTAGTCTGGAGAAAAAAATCCAGGAAATTAGAGAGGGATTTGTTAAAAATACCTACATATAATCTAGATCAGAAGAATATTTTTCAGGCAATTTACTATCTTATTATGATACCCTTAATTTGTGTAACAGCTTAAAATACTATTAATTTTTGAGTTTCTAGAATATATTACAACTTGTCAACGAATCATTCTATTAACTATAAACCACTTCTTTCCACTGTTCCCTGCTCTTTACCAAGGCCCTCTCATATCTTGCTCAGACTGTTCCTTTAAATGGATTTGAGCATCTGCTATGTTCTCTGTCTGTGTGCAGCACTTCCCTCTCCAGCAATAGTATCCTGCCTCTCCTGTCCCTGGAGGAAAAAAAAGATCCTTCTTTTTTTTTATTTTTTTTTTTTTTTGTCTTCTCTGTGTCTTCTCTGCGCCTTTCTAGGACAGGATTGTGTGCAATGTATCTCTCCTACTGTCACTCACACCTTTGCCAGGCAGCTGTAAAGATAACATCTCATCTGTTTTTTTCTCTGTAGAGCACTTTTAGTCAAAGTGCTTGTTTATATAAGAATGTGCTAACCTGATGAAGATGCATTGATTTTTTCTTCACAAGTCTTTCTCCATTTATATGTTAACCATTTTTGTTCATCTGCCCTTGAATCTGTATGGCCGAGCAACAAACCTTCACCAATTTATGTGTATCCGGGTTTCAGGAGGGAAATGGTATATGCAGCAGGAGCTGTAATCCTTTTCTGCCTGAGTGTGAATTCAGAGATTTCTGACAGCTGACTTGCTCCAAAAGTCCCAGTTTGAAAATAGAATGCTTTCTTCTGTATTATTAAAAGCAATCTCTTAGAAACAGGTCTCTCAGGTAGATTACTAGCAAGATAAACCTCTACATTGTTGTAGCTGAACATGGGTTATAGGTTATGCTTATTTTGTAAGTAAAAACTTGTCACAGGTATAAGAACTGACTCAAAATGTCAGTGCTGCTGCTGTTACTGTGCATGATCTGGGTGAGTCCTGCAATAAGCTTTGCCCTGAAACTGGCAGAAGCTGCCTGCAGAGCAGTCTGTGCTATGAGTCTTTTCCTTCATCTGTGCTCTGACCTGGGAGTAGGGCTTGGCAATAATTACAAATCAGGAGATGTGAGCTAGAAGAAGGTACCTGGGGAGGACCTGGGTCAGAGAACGAAGCAACTTTGGGATGATTTCTGCTGCATAGAATTAAAAAAGATGTGTAGGAGCTTGTGGCTGCCAGCGCCTGTGCACTGCCATGTTGCCTGTCAGCGCTCTGTCAGAGTGCGCTCTTCTCCTTCCAGCTCCCTCCCCTCATCAGCAGCCCTGCATCCTATGTAAAATATTTTGGAAAAGGAATGGTTCAGAACTGCTGGTACTTTGGTATTCAGTGAAATGTTTGGTTGAAGATGGGCTACTGAAGAAAAGTCAAGCACTTGAAAACAATTTTGAATTATTATATACTAGCTTAGGTCAGAATACAGTTTAACTTT
Source organism: Pachycephala philippinensis (assembly GCA_013397055.1). Taxonomy (NCBI): domain Eukaryota; kingdom Metazoa; phylum Chordata; class Aves; order Passeriformes; genus Pachycephala; species Pachycephala philippinensis. The sequence goes on along the minus strand of VWZT01011431.1, from coordinate 2,152,602 downwards.
ATTGGTATGGGATGTTGCTTTTGAGAAGTTAAAATCCTAAAGAAAGTTTGAGTACAGAGTACAGTCCCATTATTTTGAGTTTCATATGGCTGAACTACTAATTGTCCTTAGAGTATTCTTAAGGTGGCCATAAGTCTTTACCATCAACTCATGTGTATGTGCTTAAAAGTTGACTGGTCACAGACCTTGAGTGTTGGTACATGCTGTTTAGACCCTAAAGAGTATTCTTTTGAGAAGAGTAGAATAGTGTCCATCTAAAGAAAAGCAGTAATTCAGCAGTGTGGTGCAGTTTGGAATTTTATGGCCCACCTTCAGAATACAATGTGTTATAGTAACTTTGGGCAGATAATTTTCTGTGCTTGTAAGATGAATGAAAGCTCTATGAGCTGCTTGCTTTTTATTAGCATATCATAGGTTGTAAATCATGCTGTATGAGTAAAGGGCTGGCGTTTCTCACAGGGCAATGTTAGTCCTCCTAACATTCTTCCAAATTTATTGAAAGTTTTTAGTCAGTATAGCAAAGTAATAACTGCCACGCATTTTTGTATGTTCATAGAAGTCCTTAACTGGCTCACAGATGTACTTCAGTATTATTCCCAGGAACTAAACATGTCTTGTACTCTGGTGGTATTCTTAGCCTGAGAAACAGATAACATGCAATAGCCAGTGAGTCACTGTGCCCAGCACTGCTTTTCCTTCACAGCGGTTTTAAGGAGGACGAATGCTTTGCTTTCCCAACTCTGTGTCTAATTTTAGTATGCCAGCAGGCCCGAGGACTTTCAGGCCACCTTCTCAGATAATGTCATCCAAAACATTCAAACTTCAAAATGGCTGGGTGTTACTGCTGTGCTGTGTGACATTTTATCTGTGTATACAACATCTCCTATTCTTTGTGGATAAATGCACAGAGGCGCTAAATGGACACGAGCGAGATTTGGTTGTCTTGTTACAAAGCAGAATTTGGCTCCTTGTACATTTGTGACAGTCACAGAAGAACCATAATCTGTTCTTTTTATCCTTTTGCATTACTGGGATGTTAAGGGTAAATGTCTGTCTTGAAAGGAAGTTAGATCTTGCAGCCCCAAATATCTGCTTTTATATTTTCTTAAAAGGCGGGTGACTTGTCCAGAACATATGTACATCTCTCTCTCCTCTTTTGTGTGTACACACACAGACAAAGAAAAAAGGTGGATTTATAAGTAATGTTTTGGTAATTTTGTTAATGCACATCTTGTCTTATGACCAAATATATTTTGCATCATAGGTCATGGCCGAATTTGACTTTGCTGTAATTTTCTGCTATTTATAGTAGAAGAAATTCCTTGTGCTCTCCATAAAGCTATTTTAAATAAGTCTTGCAATCACCAAAAGCAGCGATATAGACTAATGTAAAGCTAGTGTGAGGAACTTTAGCTACACATATAACTGCAGAGAAGAAATGAAAACATTTAAAGATCGGTAACATATTATATATGTTTTGAAAACTTGTAGATTTGTTTGAGGCAGCCTGCCAAAGAGAGCATTTGTTTCCTTGCAGACTTTGGTGTAACAGTGCTGCAGGCCCAAAGTCATGTAGCAGTGTGTTCAGAAGTGACTTATTCCCGAGGTTTTTTCCTAAATTTTAACCCATTGTTCTTATGTGCTTAAGCTGGACCTAAAAATCTTTTTTAGTGTGTGTGATTTTTTATGTAGTGCTGTATTCATGAGGGAAAAAAAGAAAAAGGAACTTTGTGTGAGCACGATGTAAAAAATAGCGTTTTATGTAAATAAATGCTCACTTTAAAAACTGAAAATTTATATGTTTGCCAACCCAAAATGTCTTCAAATTATATCTGTTGTGTCATGAAGTGGTCATGAAACTGCAGCCACGTTACCACATGGTTATTGGACAATTGCTTTAAAAAACATTGAAAAGCGAAAAAGAGGAAACAGATTATTAATGGGATTTCAGTTATTTCCCATTTGGTACTGAAAACCTATCATACAGTGTGTCTGATTTTAATTTTTTACCTGAAACATGGTTTAAAATGACTATAAATTCATTGAACTTTGTGGAGCTAGAAAGTGGAAGTATTGATTGAATTCGGTGTTACCTATTTTCATGTTCAAAATGTCCCATACCCAAATCAGAAAAACAGGTAATGTAATTTCATTTTGAAAATTAACACTTTAAAATGATTTTGCCCAGAAAGAAAATAATCAAACTGCAATGAACAAAGTTTTTTATTTACAATAGCTTCATCAATCTTCTAAAATAACCAATTCTTTATACATGTTATTAGAAGTGTTTTCATATTTAGTTTCCTGCTGTTTACTTTTTTCTTTCAGGATTTCTCTATGACAAAGTCTCTCTTACATTTTTTTAAACACAGGTATCTATCCATTCCAGAACTAATAACTTCTACAACCAGAGACTGAAATGGCATGACTGGAGTTTTAAGTAATTTGGCTTTGACAGTTTCACCATTTACTGAGAACTTGGGACAGAATTTGAGCTCTATTTCTGCACTCTCCTAGGTTATAATGCCATCCTTTCCTAATGAGGGAGGTATGCTAGTCTTGGATTTTTATATATGCTATGAATTATTCAGTATGCTGATACCTATAAATCGTGATGAAGTATGTATTTTTATTTAATTTGTATATGTTATTTGAGATATAAAAATGTTGATAGTTACAACATTGTTTTTCAAAGATAACCATGGAACTGCTCCTCTGACTTTGAGTTCGGAACTACCCTATCAGAGCACAATTAAAAGAAAAGTCAGAAAGAAGAAGAAGAATGGAGTCATCACTGCAAATATCGCTGGCACAAAATATGAAATTGGTAGGAAGCTGCATACTCTGTTTTCATCCTAATAGTCTTTGATGTGAGAGAATTACTGATTAATGGAGTGAATTAATGGACTTTGCATCAAGCTGACAGTGAGACATTTCTGAAGGAGTTTATTTTGTAAGAAACCTGGGGTTTTCTTGTAACACTGAATTCATAGCTTTGAATACTGTGCACCTATTAACCCCCATTTGTTACTCATATTAGTCCCCACTTGTTACCTTGAAATGTAAAAAGTTAAGTAATCAAGAAGGCTGTGGAAGAACCTTCTAAATATGTGTTATGTATGTGTTTGGAAGTTTACTTAAAGCCTTGAAAGATGAGCAGTGTAAATTCAATGTTAAATACTCTAATTATTATACAGAGGCTTCTTAATAAAATCTGTTAATGTTTTGTATTTTCATGCTTGACACTAAAATCTTTTTTTCCTAGAATCAGCTATGCATGGCACATAATCAGTCTTTTTAAAAAAAAAATTAAAATGCATGCATTTGCTTTTGCAACACTGTACCTTGTCTAAGGAGGCATTTTTGTCCCTATCTGCAGTGACACTTATAGTCATCACTGTTTTAAAATTAACTTACGGCATAACCAAGATTAAATCTAACTGCTGTACAAGAGGATTTTTGCTGGATGATTGGGGAATACCTTGAAGCTCTTTGCAGTTCCCATCAGTGGTTGTGCTGATTCCTGCCTCACTGTAAGGTGCTGTAACGTTGTAATGGCAGGTTTGCAATAGGCTGATGGAAATATTGCAAGATAAATAGCTTGCCATGCTAGCATTGTTCTCAGACAAAGGATTCTATATTGGAAGTGTTTAGAACCTTAGTTGATTTTTTAAATGTTGAAAATTAATCTATTTTAGAGATCCAAATAGTCCCTAAGTGTGTGATTTCTCCATAGTACGTATAGTAATACAAGAAATGGGATTTGTGAAAACGCGTGATGAGGATGAAACAGCAAATCTTATCTGGAGTGATTGTGCTGTGCAGCAAGAGAAGATTGCTGAACTGCGGAACTATCAGGTACAGTGGTGGTTAAGCTTTTTGGCATGTTTCAATAAACTGCTTCACTCTGAAATGTTCAGTAATTGTCAGTAACTGCTCTGTTCCTTTTGTGTGGAGGGGAAAAAAAACCCACACAAACCACAACCAAGCAGGCTGCATTAAGGCTGTACCACTGCATAGCTTCAAATCCTATTCTCTTTTCCAGAGTTATTTGTTCGTACCACTTGGAATCTGGTGTGTAAATATTTGGGGCTGTTCTTTCATGCTTTTTTCTGCCAGTTGAGTATTGTGAACGATCAGTTTAAAAGAAGATGCAAAACATCATTTATAAGTTTCTCATAAGCTTTTAGGAATTAAGTTAACAACCAGAGCTCTCTCCACAGTTCTATGAATAAATATTTTGGTTTTTTTTACCATTACCTTGTGTTTGCATTCTTTGTTTCCAGATAGCTTTGTGAATAAAAGTATGATAGTCTCATGTATGAAATTAAATCAATGGGTGCTTATATTGATGGAAGAGAATACAACTTACAGTATCTTTAGTATTGCTAAGAATATGTGGCGTAGTGTAAGATATTATCTTAAATAATTTAGATGTAACACTACTTATGTTTGCATGAGCATGCAGTTCAATGTTTTAAATGATTGTATTAGGTATGCCAGAAAAACTAAAAAGTTTCAAGTATTTTTTTTTTCTCCTTTCTCAGAGAATCAACCATTTTCCAGGAATGGGAGAGATATGCAGAAAGGATTTTCTGGCAAGAAACATGACTAAGTAATATTTCTTTTAATATTAAGAAGTTTTCCAGCTGTAGTATTTAATGCCATAATATACAGAACTATTGCTTGTGAGGCTTGTTTGTTTTTACTAAGAAGCTATGAGAGGACCAAGAGTAATTTCCAAAGTTCTGTAATAACTTTAGCTTTTGTCCTGGGTCTGTAATATTTGGAGTGGGCTACTTTATTTCTCCAGTTGACTTCAGTGTAGGACTGTTATGTAGGTTCACTTCTCTGTCTACACATTGCAGAATGTAGGTGAGTCTTGAATTATTGTACAATAAACCTAATACATAATACACCCAGGTAAATATCCCATAAGTAAAACAGAAAAAATAACTGTATGTGGCTGGGTAGTACTTCTGGACTATCCTGTGCAATGTGCTCTAGGATAACCCTGCTTCAGCTGGGAGCTTGGACCAGAGGACCCACGGAGGTCCCTTCCAACCTGACCAATTCTGTGATAGTATTTCTTTAAAATAGTGAATGGCTATATTTTTGTGTATATCAAATTTAAAAAATGTGAAACATCTTACTGTTTATATAAGAAATGAGTCAGTGAGGCTCATTTGTCTAATTACAAATTCTCCTCACTCTAGTGGAATAACTGGGTTCTGAGGCATTATCCTAGCTGAGAATCTGTGAGTAAGACTTGTAAGAAAACAATACTAAATAATGATCTGATATCCTGGTAGTAAGGAAAGGTTTGAGGGCCAATATATGTCAATATTTTAGTTCTAATCTAAATTAGTTTGTTGAGCAGTTATTAATAGAGTTAATCTTTTGGCCCCCAACCTTACTTACACTGCATTAACTGTTAACAGAAGAGAATTTGTTTTCATATGAATGTAATTAATGTGATAGCTCCTCTCTCTCCCTCTTTCAATTTCATTCCTGTTCTGTTTTGTAACTAGAACACATAACGTGTGGAATGTATGCAACTATTGTGATGCAGATATTGTGTGCATTGCTGTGGTGTCTGTGTCCTGCGTGTGGACCAGAGCTCGCCTGTGTCAGTGGTGCTGCACAAACACTTTTCACTGCCCCTCTCAGACTCAAAGTAAAAACACAGAGATAGCACATGGAGGCAAACAGCTGTTTGGAAAGGTCTTGGAAACAATCAGTCAGCTTGGTACACAGTGGTACCCCTGTGTATTGCTACAGTTCTGTGGTCTTCTTAAAAAAATATGGAAAATGGACAAAAGGCTCTTGTTACCATACACACATTCTTTCAAATACAGTCTGATTATACCTCTCTCAACCTACTTAATTCTGAGTTTGAAATACAGTTTGAAGTTACTCAATGCTGAGATTGCACATATAGATAAGATGGGAATAATTTCTCTTACACTATAACTCTGGGTCAAACGTCTATGTTGTGGCTTCACTTAGTAGATATAGCAGGGCTTTATCAGTCAGTTTTTTGGCTCAATACTGGCCTCACAACTCAACACTTAGTATTCATACTTTATAAAAATCAACATTATATGCCTTGAGACTGCTGGTGAAATCATAAGTCAGTTGGGATATGTGGTTGAGCAGGCTCTTGCCTGTAGAATGCAGGATTTTGTTTCCTACAGCTCTTGTTCTGTCTTAAAATTTGAATGTGCAGAAATACTAATTCTCTTGTCTTGCTTTACTGTTGCATGCCATCTTTGCTATTCCTATTACTGGCTCTACTGATTACTATCATTGAGAGCTAATGAAACTATCTTGAGAACTGGTAGAGAGTAGACATTTTTTCTTTTACTTCTATGTTTGTTGTACTGATTTCACCTTCCATTTTATGCAAGTTGTTGGAAGTGAAGTGAAAGAACAAATCTACCTTACTTACTTTGAGAGGAAAATACTATTCAGGATGTAATGCACTTCAGGAGTTCTTTTTGCAGGCAATATCCAGGCACTCTGGATCACCGGGGATGTGGTTTTCACATGCAGAAGGGTGGAAGGGAGAAGTGTAATGTGTAATGTATAATATGAAAGAAGACAACTCAGCAAAGAAAGTGTAGGAACACAGAATAATGGAACAGATGGAATGAGGAATGTAATTGAGAAGAAAAGGCAAGCATGAGCACCATTTTGAAGGATAATAATCAGAACACAGAAAAGAAAAAAGTAACAATAGAAGTGCCATTGTAGGGCCAACTAGATCTTAAGAGACCGTTGTGAAGTGTCTCTTAGATGAGAGCTCCTCATGTGAAGTGTGGTTACAAAATGAATTCAGTAAGTGGGGGAGAAGGTGCACAGGATGAATGGGAAGGGGCACAGATCCATCTATGAGATATTGTTTTTTCCAGCACCTTTGTTGATTATATTTAAAAAGTTCATGAAGTGACCAGGAGCCAAGAATCATTCTCATTCATACATACCCACTAACTTTTCATACTTGAAAAGTCAGAGGATTTTGAAATGTAGGCAGTGGAATCTGTGTTATTAGACTGACAAGTTGTGCCTTCAGTAAGCTATCTTTTGTTCAACACCTTTGATTCTTTTATACAGAAAGCACTCTGAGATCAAGAGCACAGTCTGACCACACTTGTGAGCTAAAATAGTTCTCAGAAGAACAATAATTCACTATTTATTTCTCAGACCTCCTGATAAGGACAGCAAAGGCTAAAGGATAGAGCAGCACTGTGAAGAAGTGGTTACTCACAGTAGTGGACAGCCCATGTGCTGAAAAATAGGGCTATTGTAATGGAATAAGCCTTGATTCCACAGGCTACTTGATGATGTTCCTAAGCCCTTTCTGAATAGGGCCTTGCAGGGAAAGAACAGAGCTGAATTATTTTTTATAATTTTTAGTGAGCCCCAGAACCTATAAACAATGCTGAAGTATTCCACTTCATATTATTAAGTGTTTGTAATCTACCCAGTTATGCGTTATAAAGAAAAGGCATATAGAACTGATATACTTGCAGTCACAAAATAATATCAATAAATCAGGAATACCTTGAAGCTGTATTCAATAAGTAGGGAGTGTGTGTATGGAAACCTTGAGTAAGTAAATGGCAGGTCTCTAGCATGTAACAGGATGCATATGATAAATAATCTGGAGAGGGATTTAAACTAACACAGAAATCGCTTTTTGCCTAAAAATAGGATAATTTCTGCCTAGATAAGCTAGTCAGTTGGCAAAGTAATAACATTTGTAAACACAGAGCAGATGGAGAGTAGTTTAACAGTATGAATGAATCGGGAATTATAATATCTACTTATGTTTTTTAAAAGTTTTCCTGAATATTTAGTGGCTTTCATCAAACTAGATTTGTAAGAATAGTAGTTACAATGAAGCTGCAGAAGCAGTGAACCTCATGCAGTACTGCTGTAGCTATTGTGGTTTCTGCAGCCTGTTTGTTGGGTAGTTGGCTACACAGTTTGGTGACAGCATATCCATTATACCAGTAGGGCTTGGCTACAGTCCTAGCCCTACACATGTGGCTGACAGCTCTGTTTTTTCCATTAGTATCTTAGCCACTTAAAGAAAAAGTATCTGCCCAGGAGTATTATGTAAGCTCACAGTAGAAAGGAAAAATGGAAATTATATTGCTTCTTTTACACATTAGTTATGCTGATGCTATTAGTTTTCAATACAAAAGGAGAAATATACCTAAACCTGTATTTCATTAAAAAGTATTAAACTTTGCCATAGTGGCATTTAAAAAAAAAAAAAAAATCAAAGTTGGGGAACTTCCTGCATCAGTTAATTTCTTTTTAAATTTCCAGTTGCTTTCTGTTGGTCTGTGGATATTTGCATTTTAGATGTTTCCACTCTGCTACAGAGTATTTGTGAGTTACCTGAACTAATTTCATATGAGGTTCTGTATGAAGGAAGATACTCTGATACCTGAAACAAGCTAGCTGCACCAATATATAACTCAGCAAAGACTCAATTTATTGTTGGGAACTACGATACCAGTGTGCACAGTACCACCAAGTCCCCATTGCTCCTGTAACTTAGCTGCTAACCAGCATTGAAGCAACCCCTATGTACTTAAGCCATGCTGCCAGTGTGCTGTGGGTGTGGCTTCCTGTCTGCCACACACACAGCTTAGGGGGATGGAAACTTCTGCTACCCGAATCTTTACCATTCTTCCTCTTCTATTTTTCTTCACAGACAACAGAGGTACGAAATGAGATACACTCAGTAGCTATTAAAGCAGGGAGACCAGGACCTTGCTGCATCCTTTCCCCAGATTCAGAGTTTGATTCCCTATTTTTATTTTAGTTCTTCTGTTCCACCCCCTCACTCCCACTCCCTCCCTGCTTGGTCTTGCTTTTAATGTCTTTGCCTTCTTTTGATTGAATTAGGTGCTCTTGGAATTTTAATCCCAATATGCTGGGATCAGCTTGTGTGATTTGTCTGATACAGGAAATGAATGAGTTGCTTGGCCTGTGTAAAAATCTATTTACTACGATTCCTTATTTTTAAGATTCTTTCAAAAGGAACAAAAAACTCTTCCTTAATTGCTTCCATTTTAATTTTAAATCCAGTCCTCTTTGCCCTCAGGAAGAAACCCAAATATCCCAATTTCTCTTTTTTGTGTGTGTTGATCCTCATACCTCCCCAGACACATACCAATATGAAAATTAAAATGCTTCCCAAATACCACCCCCCCAAAAAAAACCAAAAACAAAAACAAAAAAACCAACCAAACAAAAAAAAACACCAAAAAAACCATGGTTTATTATACGTTCAGTGTTTCTGAGAATAGGAATAGCATTAAGTCATCTGAGTAACTGGCCAAAAAGTGAGATGGATGCCAAGAAATGAGATGGATGCCAGTAACATAATAAGCACATAAGCAAAGATACTCAAGATAGTCTGCTTTTGAATATAACATATTCACACTCGTATGAACATGTAATAGAGCTCTAACTATTCTTAAAGAAATGCAAAAGTTTGCTTTCATATTACAGAATTTTGCTAAAAAAGTTCCCTTGTCAAATTGTCATAAATGCTTTTTAATCTTGAGGATTGAAACATCAAAGTAGTCAAAAGATTTTGACTGAATTACACTTTTTTTGCAGGATGATCAAGAGTCAGCCTCAGGAGTACAGTTTCATTCCTCGAACATGGATCTTTCCTGCAGAATACACACAGTTTCAGAACTATGTGAAAGAATTGAAGAAGAAGCGTAGGCAGAAAACTTTCATAGTCAAACCAGCTAATGGTGCAATGGGACATGGGTGAGTTGTGAGCTAACTTCAGTCTTCTTACCCATTAAAGGTGAAATCCAGTGCTACTTACAATGTTAACAGAAGCTGTGTATTGGTAAGAAGTTTGTATTTCAAGTTGTGTGAAAGTCAGTGTAATGGGTGAAGGCTTCACATGACTTAAATAAACTCAATTATTAAGAACACAATTATTTTATTGTGAATTTTTCTGCTGCGCATAAACTTATAGGATGAGATTGTATTGGGCATAAATGGCAAGGTTTTTGGTGGCTGGAGGCTGCAGGGATTTTGTGTCAGAGGTCAGGATCTTTCACAGCTTTAAGACCAGCCCAAACACCCCATTGTGTTCCCAAAGTGCAGCCAGTCAGAGAAGGAGAAATGTGTTTGAGAGCAGCAGCCCCAAGGTGTAGGTGAGACAGGGGAGGTGCTGCTGGGGATGTGGCTGGATGTGCACTCTTGGAAGCAGGGCACATCCCTGAAGGGACTGCAACCTGCAGTTGGGTTGAGAAAATTTTGTTTGTGGCACGCCTGCACAGTAAAAATCCAATGGGATAAATACTGCAATTGCATTTTTAGTTTTTGTTTTTAGATATTTTGGTTTTAGCTTTTAATATCAATTTGAATTATACAATATAGTAAACCTCTTAGTTTTTCAGCATATGTCAGAATTACTGTAAAAGTAGGGTCCCCAAACTTTTCTATTTCCTCATTTTTCAGTCCTCTTGATAAGGGCAAAGATAAGCTAAAGGGAAAGGTACCAATATGGTTCAGAGAAATTCCTGCAAAGTACTTCAGTCTATCAGGGGTATTCAGCACCAAACCTCAGAAATTTATAATAAATAATAGAGAATAAGATTTAGGTAGAATTAAGGTTCTGGGAATTTTAGGTAAATAATGGTATACTGAAAATACTAGCTTTTACAGTTATTTAAAAGTCTGTGTAGTTAGAGACCAAAAGTTCATAGTTCATATGTAAATGTTTTTTTATTCTGGTGTGGGGAAACTGGAAATACAGAAATACTGAAGTTAATCTGTGCCATCCTTAGTCATACAGATCAGTGTCCTGCTTTGCAAACATGGTCACCTAACTAAGGCAGGTTAGCACTGCAAGTTCTTTGCAGCCTGTACCTCGGGCAGAAGTTGTGACAAAGACTGGAAGTCTATTTTTAGAGCTGCATGGGGAATAATCACAGAAGCTTGAGACTGGTCGTTCTGCCAAACAATTTCTAAGTGTAGAGCAAATCCATTATTACGAACTGTTGAATCAAAGCGAGCAGAAAGTTACTTTGAAATGGCTCGTTGCCTTTTTTCATCTAGTGAAGCACAATAAAGGACAGGAAACCAAAAGCCTTGTAAGAGAATGGAACTTCTTCTCTGCCCTAAAAATCAGATATGTAAGTCTCTTTCTCTAGGTAGACTTTAGCCTGAGTACTTGGCTGGGTGACCATGATAATGTATTTCAAAGAGTAATATCTAAGTTTTAAAATAACTTTTGTTTTTACCAGTATCTCTTTAATAAGAAATGGAGAAAAGTTACAAGCTCAGGATCACTTAATTGTTCAGGAATATCTTGACAAACCATTTCTTATGGAAGGCTACAAGTTTGATTTACGTGTGTATATTCTTGTGACCTCCTGTGATCCATTAAAAGTATTTTTATATCATGATGGACTGGTGAGAATGGGCACGGAAAAGTATCACCCCCCCAGTGACTCAAATTTGGTAAGTTGGAGTTCATTCCAATTTATTGCTTATGGTGTAGACTTTAACCTGGGTAGTGTTTGCAGGTGGTAAAATTAAATAAACTGGGACATGGGTTCATCTGGATAACTTCTGCATTGTTATTGAAGAGAAAAAATTTTACATGAAAGATACTTAACACATGCTTTTCTATTAAAATCACAAGTATAGCCATATTATTGCTTATATATAAAAAGTTTATATGACTTTGCATGTATGTATGCTATAGAGTTTTAATATTTTCTAGAGGAAAGAAAAAGTTATCAACCCAAAAAATAAAGAAAATCAAATCACTTCAAGAACAGTCACATTGCTTTTATGTTCATCTGAGACTGAGGCTGGGGTGGCAGGTGGTAATAAGGTTTATCTTATGCCAGGTCATTGCTTAGCATCCATGAAGTTTGGAGCCTTTGCTGAGGGTCCTGCCAGGTTTCAGCCATTGTGTTGGGAACTTAGGCAGAGAGAACTAGCACTACAAGGGACCAGTGCCCACTGCAGTCCCTGAACATGAGGGGATCTCCTGCTGCTGCTGCTGTTTGTCAGTGACTGCTTCAGCAGGGACAGGACTGTGTACTCGGCAGCTTTAGCATGATTCAGTAGGGCTGCCTGTAAATGTAGAGAAAACCAAGAAATGGTAAGGGTCATGCTAAAGATTTTGCACAATTACAGCCTCTTGTTCCAATGTATATAGCATGTTACCCTGTTGCGGGGTGTAAACTCTTCTCTTTTGGCTCAGACCAAAATGCAGATGTCTAAGAAAGAAGTAGATTTGCAGCACTGGGAGGTATTAGTAGATTTAGATTTGTTATACCTCACTCTGTACTCCATTGCTTTTAGAGCAGCTTCAGTGTAATTATGTAACAGACAACACCGTAGAGCCTTTTTGTCTATGTGAAAGATAAAATTGGGCCTGTCTCTTGGTGTGCCTTTGAAAAACGCAGGTACAATTTGAAACCCAGTACAAATGCTATATTTGGAAGTGTTCCAGTACTATATTTGGAAGAGTTTGCTTTTAATATTTGTATATTGCTGTTAATCTTGGCATTAGCAGCACTGAAATATGCTTTGAGCGGATAAACAGAGCAGGCAGTTGTTTCTGTGTTCTCACAACTGCTCATGCTGGAGGTTGTCTATTGTATGAAATAACCTGCTTGTTACTAATGACATTGTTCTTTGGATGACATTTTTCTACAGTGACATTGTTCCAAATAGCTTCAGACTATTAGTTCAGATGCACAAACACTTTTTTCTTTTTTTTTTGTAGTCTAAAAAATAATTAATTTTGTCTGAAATAATTTGAATTTCGTGGAAAGATGACTCAGACCAATAGATTTCAGAATGATTCTTAAGGGCATAATGAAGCCATGGGAGAAATTCATTGCTTCTAGTGCTACTACAGTATACTGTTAACTAGCTTGCAATTAAATTGATTGGTTTTGGTGATTTCGTTAAGTTTTTTAAAGATAAGGAAGTGTGATGAGATAAATGACAGCAGAAGGCTTGTGTTAACTATGAAAGATGAATTGGAACAGAAGGCTTATGGTCACCTTAGAATATCATCTACTCTCATGAATGTAATCAAACATGACAGAGAACTGTCACTGTGATGAGGACAGGCATCACAGGAGTGTAAGCTGAATTAATCTCTGTACTGGGAAATAATGTAAATGTACAGATCATGATTTATAAATTAGCCTTGGAAAGGGAATGCTTTCTTTGAATTCAACTGATAACATGAGTCTGTTGCTGGTAATATTTTGCTCCATAAAGGAACTGTAGCATTCAGTCATTTATGTAATGTATGTCTTGAAATTTACCTCCCTCTGATGTATGGCTACCAGCCAGTTAAAAATGAGCAATGTTGGCAGATATCAGGGTGGCAGATGAGTTTATATGTAAAAGATATTTTAAAGTATCACTATCATGAGAACACTTCTCATAAATAAGCTACAGTGAAAACTGAAATGTGGGATTGTCTATGAAGCAGATGCCAGAGTGTTTTTTAGCGCTTTTAAAGTAGCACTTCAAAATACCATCTTTATTGTTTGCTTTTTGTGGAATGTAATCATTCTCTAAGTTAAGATAATTTACTTTTTTAGGTAGTTGTTTACATACAGACCTATAAAAATGGCAGATATATTATATTGTCTAATCAGATGTGGAGTGGTAGATCAGTTGACAGCAACTGGCTTAGGTAGAAGCCCAGGTTTTGTTGTAAGAAGGATACAGAACATTCAGTAATGAAATTTCCCAGAATCGGAAACACTAAATCTGCACGTAGTGTATTTGCAAATATGAGCTGTTTGATTACGTCATTATTGATTTAATGTAAATTTTCTTTACATGATTTTGAATTGACTGTTTTAGAATTGTACATAAGGTTTTAAAATGTATTTTCTTCCTTTTTTTTAGAGTCAATTGTATATGCATCTGACTAACTACTCTGTCAATAAACATAATGAACACTTTGAACGGGATGAAACGGAAGACAAAGGAAGCAAACGCTCCATAAAGTGGTTTACTGAGTTTCTAGAAACAAATAATCTTGATGTCTCCAAATTCTGGAGTGATATTTCAGTAAGATAGATTAAAGTACTTTTCTTTATTTTGTGTATTTTTAGAAAATTAATTGCATCTGCCATCTGCTTTACTGCAATTCAGAATGATTTTTGAAACTTTATTAATCCAAATTCTCAGCAATGGATGTCACAAAAGACGTTCTATAAATGATTATTATGCTTTTTAAAAGACTGTAATCACAGAGTGATTACAAATTTAATGTTAACATTTTTCTGAGGATCAAAAGTCCTTTCAAACAGTTATTCACATAAGTAATATGGTACAAAGGAATCACGCCATTTAAATTCTTTGAGACTTTATTCTATAGTGTAAAGTGAATTTTATGTGTGAATATTTACAAAATTGTAGTCAGTGTTGCATATATCTATGTACATAAGCACCGTTGAAGTGGTTGTGTTACAGGTGTCTTTAGATGAGGAATAGGCTTAAGATTGTTAGAACTTAAAGCTGTTTGTATGATTTTGAGAACATTTACCAAAAATTATACTGCAAAATGAAATGGGTGAAGATTGGCTGTACTATATTATGTTACCAATTTGCTTTTGTTGTTGAACTTACTGTGTGTCTCAAAGTTTGTATGTACCACGGAAAGTATAACAATATAGTCTATATATATATAAAGTTATATATGTTACTACATGGAATTATTTATTATAGACTATTTATTTGGTATTTTGAATCTCTTTCTAGTAGATAAGTGGATGAAATTTAACATATTAAAGCGTGAAACACTGTAGTTCAGTATATGCTGGGTTCTTGTCTCCTGATGAATTTTTCTGAAACAAATTGCTGCAGGAGCTGGTGGTGAAGACTCTGATCGTTGCAGAGCCGCATGTTCTTCACGCTTACCGCATGTGCAGGCCGGGGCAAGCACCAGGAAGTGACAGTGTCTGCTTTGAAGTCCTGGGATTTGATATTCTGCTGGACAGAAAACTAAAACCATGGCTCCTAGAGGTAAACCTTTTTATGCAGATGTAAAATAATTTTTTAGGAGTAAAGTTGATTAAGCCCCAGCTGAATCCATATCTATGTAAGAAAACTTACGAAGAAAATCTGTGCACTGTTGTTGAGTACATAAATGGTGCTTTTCTGCAGCATCCACACAGAAGTGCAGCGATCACCTTGCAGTGATTTTTGATACTGAAAAAAAGGTAATTGTTTTCTGGAGCGATGTTGCATTTCAGATGTTTTTGACAGTTTTAATAGGAAATGTAATGTTAATTTAGGTGTCGTTGTAGCTGGAGGATACAATGGAGTTGATTATAGCAACTGGGTGCTATAGATTTCCTAACATAGATTTCCTAACATAGATTTCCAAACATAGATCCATATAGATTTCCTAATCTAACATAGATTTCCTTCACAAGTATGGCTATGTAATATGGCTCTGGCAACTTCTGTGAATGTATGCTCTTAATCTTCTCGTTTTTGGGCATATGTGGGGTTTTTTCTCCTGTGCTTTTTAAAAGCATCCCCATAAACAGAGGAAACTAATTCAATATACATGAAATGCTGCAAACATTTGGCATGAAGGCGCTGGAAGAAATGTTTCTCATCTGATATGTTTATTAGTGGTACAGTTAAGCTTAAGTGGTGATCACACATATTTTCAACCAGCAATGTTTGAGGTTTGTCTGCTGTGTCTCTTATATTGCCCTATTAATAACATATAGATGAAGTCCACTTGTCTTTTTTCAGATTTTCTTGTTTCATTCTGTTAACTGTTTGGGAGGCTGTGCAGCTTGGGGAGAAAAGCAAAATGTATTCAAAATCTGTCTATTGACAGCAAGTCATGAATATAATTTGGCTACTGATGAACAAAATGTACACAATTAATTTAGTGAATTATAACCTCATTTGCAGGCCATTAATACTGTCAACGGTTGTTTTGTTGTGCTTATTTCTCTCAGGGGTTCATTATAATTTTAATTAGAAAAATAAAATTCCTCCACTGTTGCCATGCAGACATAGCATATTTGGTGGCTTTGATGTTCTCGCCAAAGGCAGCACATGACATGAACTTAGTCTGTACTACATCAACATCTTCTGTTTTTGCCCAGTGAAGCTTGCTGTCCCTTTGATTTAGCTCTGCACTTCCAGATTATCATCTATAGGTTGCCTGTAGCTTGCATATAACTGTGTGTAGTTATTGAAGTGCAGACTGAAGTTGGTCTGTGTAACATTTCATTCAGCCTCTTAGCAAATGCTGGCAGACCAATTCTGTGAGAGGTGGAGAGTCAGCCAGCACAGGGAGTCCATTCTGAAGGACACCTCGCTGTCTCTGATGTTTCCATGAGGTATGGAGAGTTTGGGGCGCTTGATTCACCACTGATGGGTCTCAGAGGAGAATCATACTATCCCAGACTGCTTGAGGGAGTAAAGTAGTAAATGCTCCTCTGGTATTTTGAGTTGCTGGAGAATACTTCAGGACTTGGAATTGTGTACCTGGTTATTATTTTTTTTAAAAGTGAAAGTCAAAGGCAATTATTTCTTTTTCTGCTTTTGGTAATACATGTATCCTTCAACTTATTTTGCCAGACATTTACCCAAACTAACAGAAATTTCAAACTGTGAAACTTACTCATTTTGTATACTCCCTTACTATTTTTTATATTGCTTGTTCATGCTTTTTTGCAGCACTTTCAATTCAGTATATATGTATGTATGTACAGTGTATGTATGCTGTGTTTAGTGTAATAAAGGTCAAATATGCAGTGTATATACACAGACTGTACATAATATATATACTCTGTGTATATATATATATATGCACATATGTAGATAATTCCTTTTTTCTAAAACACTTCTGGCTTCTTCCACAGATTTCCGCTCATATCTCTTTCCACCATTTTCCTCTTGCCAAAACCCCTTAGGGGAGTGAATCATTCTTTCTAACGGTCGTAACAAGTCCTAATCACAAGGCCCTGAATGTTCCCAGTGTTATGGGAAAATTGCCAAAATAGGATTAAGATGATTAGTTTCATGTTTCCATGCCTCACGTAGCTTTTCTGTTATAAAGATAGCTTAATAAACTATTAAAAGAAATAAATTGTGCAACATATTATAATGACTCTGCTTTCCTGAGTTGACTTTTGTTTATTTTGCCTTGATGCATTGTAGCTCCCCTGCTCCTTGATGCTACTGAACTTCCGGAACCTTCTACCGCAGTGAGGGCTGTGGGAAATGTGTGATTGCCATCTTGTGGCACCAAATGTTTCTGGCAATGATCTTTGCAGCCTCCTGAGTAGCCTCCTGCATCCTTTCTGAGTAGCAAGAACAACCTAGATCTCCCTTCAATTCCCAGGAAATCCAGTTTTACTCTTTTTGACCAAAATTTCCAAGTTAGTTTCTTTTACGTAAAAGGAAAAATCATACAGTTGAAGTTCTTGGATGGGCTTCAGCCTTGTTCACCCTCATTATATCCAGCTGGGATCACAAAGTTGTGATCAGTGGAGAAAAAGATCACATGCATTTTAATAACTGCCTCAAGTGTAGGATACCTAGCTTCACTTGTGATTTATGTGGACAAGGCAAAAGAAACCTTACATACATATGCAGAAATTTATCATTGAGTGTCACTGAGCTAGCAAATCTGTTCAAAACTTTGTTATCAATCTGGGTGAAATGAATGTGAACATCTTAAACCAAGCAATTATTGCTAATTCCTATTAATGAAGTAGTTAAAGGTCACATACACAAACTTTTCTGGCGTTAACTTGTTTCTCTTGTGTTATGCTTGCCCTGTCTGTACCTCTGGAGGTCCAAAGGCCAACATGGGGTAGGAGAAGTCTACTTCTCCAAAAAGAGATGGGTAGGTGGTTATGCCAAGTGTTTGGTGTCTTATCCTCTTCACCAGGAAGAACACACTGTTGATGTGGAAGTTTTCTTCCTCTTTGCTCTTAGTTTCATTTAGGGTTATTTTTCTATTTTTCCTGCCACCATTACTTACTGACTGTTCATATACTGGCCGGCAAGTCCACACTGTCTCCAAGTTTTACCACAAGTCTTTTACATCTGGAATCATGCCATGTGCTCTCTTTATTACCTCTAGACCCAGTATTATCTAGTTTACAAGGTTGCATTCCTGTAGTGAACACAATGTGGCCACTGGCATCAGTGTCTGGATTTTCAAGGCTTTTGCAATCATCATTTGCTTGTACTTTTGGGGTCCCAGATACAATCCTATTTTTGTCAACAATCTTCAAGATGTGCCTTGCTGATAAAATTACTGATGTTATATTAACACAACCCAGTTGTGCATGTCCTGGTTCTTGGGTCACTGAACTCTAGATAACCAGCTCTGGGCTGACAGATGCACAGACAATGGTTTAGTAACTAGTTATTATGAATACCTATTGTGGCATGTCACTAGTATGTTATCAAGGTAACAGTGCCACAGTCTTACAGATTAGTCAGCAACCATATTTCTCATCTTCTTTGTGATATGATAGTAGGTGAACAGGTCAGTCTAAAGGGGTTTATCAAGTAAATATTTGGATGAAAGTCTTTCAGAAAAGAATATGTATGAATCTTTTGACTGTTTCTGCTGAATTTTCATGATTTTTCTTTCAAAATCAGATATCACTGCTCACTTTGCCAGTCTGTCTGCAAAAGCAGCAAACAAACTGATTCCCAAAGCCGAAAGGCACCCATCGGTTATGAGCATAAGTGATGGGGCAGAAATGATGGGGCAGCTGGGACTCGGCAACAGGACACTGGGTGGCACACCAGCCACAATAGTTCTTTTCCACAGCTGTAGGGGCTCTAAGATGCTCTAATGTAATTAGGGTGCTAAAACAAAATTCACTGCTTTTGCCCTGTGCTTTGGACATGCAAACTGTATCCCACTTCTGATTTGTGTGGGGCGCAAGGTATTAGTTATCATTTCTGAAGCTCTTTTTTATCTGTCCCTTCTGTAACCACCACTGCTCATTCACTATCAAGGTGAGATTCCTGCTTGTCATTAGCACCCATTGCTTAAGTATAAATTTTTATACCAGCCTGGAAAGAGTTCCTAGAATAAATCATTATTCCTCCTTAAATCTTCCTGAAGACTGAGGTTCTGCAGGGACTCCAAAACTTGTAAGGGTTATAGGATGGCTGGTTGAGACTCTTGGCTATTAACTGTGTGATTTAGTCTCACTGTGAGATTCCCAGTTGCATTTTCCCTGGTTCTCTATGTTTATGGTACCATTTTTAATCTCATGTCTTGTACTTAGCTTATAAGCTTTTTTTTGCTGAGACTGTTGATTATCTCATGTTTTCACACTATGTACTGATTTAATAAGTTAGATCCCTATGTGTTGCTGTCAAGTGTATCTGAAAAGTTATTTAAATATACTTAAGAAGACCTTGGATTAGAGCCTGTTTCTGTCCTTGTATAGTTGTTACTTTTTAGAGTAGTATTTAAAGTTGCTTTCAGACTGGGAACTAGGAAAGAGTTTAACTCTTTCTGTGCTGGACCACTGTAGCATAGCACATCATCTGTTAGAACGTGTTTAACAGCACTTAGTGTGGTAAATTTTCTGGTGGCAGCAACCAAGAGTAGATTAGACTGGGTTCACAGTGCCAGGACTTGAATAGTGTTCACTGTAAATGTCTGGATAACATTGTGACTGAACGGGTACATTTCCCAGCTCCCAGTATCTGTGATACTCAATACTCTATTAAAAAAAAAAAAAGGAAAAGAACTTCTCAACATGTATTCTCTTAATCTCTGCTGATTTGAAAGAGTCATTTCTACAAAGCCTGTTACAATAGGTGTGTTCCCAGTGAACCTGAACATTCCTGAGTCTTCTGTGTCTCATTTTTTTTTTCAGATTAATCGTGCCCCAAGCTTTGGAACGGATCAAAAAATAGACTATGATGTAAAAAAAGGTGTTCTGCTAAATGCATTAAAGCTTCTCAACATACGGTACCTTGTCCTCTTTTCTTTCCTCTTTTCTTTAGTCCGCTTCTATTTCTGTTGCTTTGATTTTTTTTTTAATTTGAATTGGACTTGGAGAAAATGCAAAACCTTTTTTCCACCTTCATATTTTCGAAGTGTAAATGTTTCCCTTGCTGTCGGTTTTGCTACAGAAATTAACCTTAATTTAATTTTTCTTCGTGCATGTGGGCTTGCAAAATATGAATGGTAATAGTAATTTTTGTACTTCTTTTAAATTTTTCAAACACGGCTTGAAGTTTGCGTGCAGTCATGGGTATGTGGCCATAAAGGAAATTTACTTGAGTGATAGTGTCACATTCAGTCAAAAGTCATACCCCTCTACAGGAAAACTTTGTAGCTGAGATATGTTGAAAAAAATCTACACCTCAGGAAAATAAATACAACCATGTGTATATGTTAAATTATAGCACAGAGTCAATACAGTATCCCTTAAAGTGGGAAAATATTGTAGTTATGGAAGTTATGGAAGTCAATATTAAAAAAAAATCTCAATGAATGTTTCAATTCTAATTTTATATGATAAACACACTACCAACTGGAAAATACAGATGATGTACTTGATATGAAAGGGCATCACATTTCGGCTGCATTGAGTTGACATTTCTTAATATCATCTGTGTTTCAGGACAAGTGATAAAAGGAAAAATTTAGCCCAACAGAAGGCTGAGGCTCAAAAAAGACTATATGGCCAAGGGACAGTGAAAAAACTGTTGCCAGGTTCCTCAGACTGGGAGAAGCAGCGCCACACACTGGAAAGGAGAAAACAAGAACTGGTAGGAGGGGGAAAAACGTGCTGTTTCTTGCTCGTGGCTTATACTCTCTTTTGTTTTAATTGTCTTACTTTCTTGATTTGTAGAAGGAAAGACTTGCACAAGTACGTAAACAGATTTCCAAAGAGGAGCATGAAAATAGACACATGGGGAACTACAGGTGAATGTTTTTGACTGTATTAGTAGGAAGCATTCAGTGTATTCTTTAGGAACAGCGGAAACAAGTATTTGTGGTAGATGGTAATTTTCTGCCAAAAATGTGTAGGAATTTATAGAAAATATATACATGTACATTAGGTATTTCTTTAGGCAGTTCTTTTCTTGATTCCAATTCTTTCCGTGCACTTAGGAATTTATATGACATCAGTCACCCTATTGTTTGTGCAAGACATTTGCTTGAAAGATATGATTGTTCACATTCAGTGTACCAAAAATCATGACTGTTGTTATGGACCTGTTATCTAATCACATGTGGTCATTCTTATCTTGGGGGCAGGGGGTGCAATATGATTAATCCCCTGTAAAAATACCATATTTGAATTGCATCTCTGAGGCTTCCCAAAAAATCGGAAACTTTATTGGTGCTTCCATAATTTTGAATAGAGTGACATTTGAAATACTTTATTTGTATTTTTTGCACTTTGACTTTGGGTCTTGGTAGGCTGAAATGTAAGAACCTTCAGGTTCCTTCGTAAAATACGTCCAAAACAAAGCTTTACTTTGTGGCTTACAACAGGCATTGACCAGAAAACAAACATTTTGTTTTGTGATTTTAAAAAAATTATTATTTCTTGATATTTGCTTCATTGAGAAGTGAAAGCATGGCATAGGAATATATAGTGAAAGGGAGCAGGGTATGGCTAGGAAGAGATGATGGGAATATTTGCCCACTCTTTATAACACTCATCCAGGATGTGAGAGGTCTTAGTTCACATATTTTATTGTGAGCTAGTCAGAATGCTTTTATTGCTGTTCTTCATTGCTGCCTTTTTTTGAGCAGATGTTCTATAATTCCCAGTACAATTCTCATTTAAACAGATAGACGTTTCTATGAAATTCTCATTTTTGATGACTTAACATTTTGCTTACAAAGAGTCTTTCTTTGTAACTTTTAATTACATATTTTCTTGAAGTGTGGAGCTGAACTAGTAAGTGAAAAAAACCTCTAGATGTACAATGAAGTGATAAAGTGGTTATTTTCATGCTACTATAAGAAAGAGAAGCATCATGATGCTTTAACACATTTTTCTTTCTGCTAACTTAAAAGTCTAGCTATTTAACTGATCACATTTTAAGTTGCTTATTCAGTTCTTGACTGAAAATGAGCCACATGTTCTCTTTATTTAGCTTTTGGGTTAATGTAAATCAGTAAAAACACAAAAATACTTTCTTCCTCAGGAAAAAGTAAAGTGTCACTTCATGAGAAATGTGCACTTGTAAAAAGGCAGAACAGCTTTGTGTTTTCTTATTACCATGTGTTTGAGAAAAGGCTGAAGGATCAGCAGAACCTGAGAAGGAAAGTAATTTTGACTAGAGAAGAAGAGGAATTTTGTCTGAATGTTATGCAGTATTTTCTCCATGTGATATTCCTCTATAGATCAGGACTAGCTTTTGTCAGGCATTGACAGAGAATCATGGAGGTTTTGGATGCTAGTATTGCTGAATGGATTAATATTGTGCTCTGAATAAAAATCCAGAGAAACCTGACTCAAACTCAGCAGGCTTGGATTTAATCTGTGGATATCAGCTCAGCAATTGGCTTAGTCCATGTCTGTCTGCAAGCACAGCAGGCTCCAGTAGGAGTCTGGGGCAGCCAAAGTCTGAGCCACACTTTCAAGCTCTTGTGAAATTATGAGGAACTGGAAAGGATGTACACGGCTTTGAAATGGCCTTTAGCTGCAGTCTATTTCTAAATATATTAAGAATATTACCCTTTCTTTAAAGCATTCTTCTATGGCACTTCTTCTGCAGTAGAATCAACACCATTCAAACGTGTTGACTGAAACTAAATTGGAACCCAGATCTCCTTTAGGTGCTTAACGCAAACTGGAACCATCTTCATTTTGTTCTAGAACTGCCCTGAGTCTAATGGTATCAAATCATCCTTTTTTTCATTACAACAAAATCCTCATGATAGATACCTTTTCAAGGAGAAAAAGTCTGAAAAGGAGGAACGAGAAAGAAAAGGACCTTGTAAAAAGTTCAGAAAAGACTCACAAATATGTAAAAGTCATATCATGTCATGCACTATATGAATGGTGTCCATGCTTTGCACAGTGCAGACAAAATTAACTTATAGATTACTCCTTACAATACATTAGAAATTAGTCTTCCATCTTCATAATTTCTGGCTATGTTTCAGGCATTCGTGACAGATGGATTGAAGTGGTTTTCTTCAAAGCCTGTTGTTGCTTGATGAACATGAATAAATCACCAAGTCCTGCTCCTGATATTGTCATAACCTCCTTTCCTGTGATTTTAGAGAATAATGGCATAGCTGCTCTAATGGAAAATCAGTCACCCTATATATCCATGTATCTGATTTTTTTTTCTTTATTATAGCACCTATTTCTTCTTGTTAATTTTTAGGAGAATTTAGCATTCAAGTGCAGTACATACTCAATCTGTAATTCATATCCTGCCCATGAGATCAAAGCAATTGTTCAGATTCTCACTGTTTTGTGTCCTTTGATTGCTAATACAAATTGTTTTGTGTCCTTTTATTGCTAATACAAATTATCTTGTGGCTCTGAATTTGACATACAATATTTTGTTAATATTTCATGAATCATTCACACCTGCATTTATCACTCACACCCACTGAAATTCCTGAGCACTGCAAAACTGGGTTTTGGTATACCTCTGGAATGACCTGCGTGGTATTTCTTTTGAGTGGCTAATTGCTGGTTTGAGCATGAATGTGTTCACTGAATTAAAATTAGATTTAGAGAGCAATATTCAGAGTATATGATATGATATTATGTAATTATTATAGATGGGGTGCGTATGCGTTAAGGAAGAGACTGTGTATTAGTGACATGACTTTTGTGTAATGAATAGCTCATCTTCTCTCTTCAACTCCTCTTTTTTTCCTATTTCAGGCGAATTTACCCTCCTGATGATAAGACATTACTTGAAAAGTATGAGAGTTTGTTAGCCACTGCTTTCCAGACGTTTCTTGCTGGAAGAGCCGCTTCACTTCAGCGGGAAATGAATAACCCTTTAAAAAGAATGAAGGTACTGAAGTGCTCCAAGTATTGGCTTTAGGAGTGACTTATCTTTGAGTTCATGGCCTTGTGGATTAGTTTCACTATAATCATGTATGATGGCTAATAAATAGCATTTGATAATGTTCCATGATCTTATTATTATTCTTTGTGCAGCTTGTGGGCCAGATCCTTGAATCTGGATGAACAGCAGTGGACCCAGGGTGGAGACAGGCTAGATGGCTTTAAGCTACTTTACCATATCCCTGATCCTCAGCCTTACCCCTGGCCAAACCAGAGGTTGGCAGAAACTGCTTTTGAGCTGGTAATTGCCTCCTTCTTCCTCCAGTAATGTTCCCAGCCTATTCATCCACTTGTATCGACTGGACCAAGAGATATCTTAAAACCAGCTCCACTAGTTTAAAGATTTAAGCCATCCAAAAACTCTACCTGACTGCTTATTTATTTAGCCAGAGACAGTAGGAAAACAGCTATATTAATAACCAGCTAACATGATGTAGTATGAAATCTGAGAAATAATTTTGCATCTTTGTAGTTGACATAATCCAGCATTTTTACAGGAATCTTTGTTCAATCCTTTCTTCAGACGTTCATTTTTAATAAATGTTAAGGCTTGATTTTAACCCTCAATTTGATGTTGCTTGCAAGGAGAGATGCATGCATGAGAAGAAATATTTCTGTTTCCTCCTGTGGAGGAATTCATAGTCTTATTTCAGGAATTAGTAATCAGAGTTACTTCAAATTTCTACCACTTTCTGCTTGAAGTTTGGAAGGACAGGGTATGTCCTGCTTTGAAGTAATAGTAATGAAATTCCCATTTCTAGGAGGAGGACATTTTGGATCTTCTGGAGCAGTGTGAAATAGATGATGAAAAGCTAATGGGAAAATGCACCAGGCAGCGAGGACCTAAGGTACTTGGCTTTTAGATACAAATTTTTTATTTCACTCTGTAGGCAGGTATTCTGAGAATTTTAAGTGGGGAATTTAGTTAGCTGATCCTGCTGAAAGTTTTCTTCCTCAGATTGCCATTAACCTTTTTTTTTTTAAAAGTATGAATAGAAGCATCACTACCATTTGTCCAACTAAATATCATTACGTTTTTAAGAGGATATGAGATCCTTCTTTCCCTCTCCAAACCATTTTGAGGAATTGCCATGCATGGCAACAACTGTTGTATGAGAGATTTGATTGATTTCAGTGTGTGAAAAGGTTTTTGTATCAATTGTGGATCTCAACAGAATGCTTTCATCTTTAATTGATTAGTGCCAAAATTAGGATTTTTGAGATCATGGGATAAAAGGCACTACAGAAGGTCAAAGAATTAATTATATTTTTGATATATCTGTAGCTTGCTCCCTTGCTAAGAGGGTTGTACACTATATCTTGGAACCCATTTTGTGTCCAAAATCTGCTTTTAATGTGAATGCATATTATTTTTAGCTTAATGCTTTCTGCTTGTGTGCACAGTTCATGTGAGTCTTTGCCTTAAATAAACTGCATATCTCTAAGCCAGTAAAGATAAATAGTTTGGGCTTGGCTAGAATAAGTATGTTTTTTTATATCCTGTAAACATTTTAGGTCAAGTCTGCTTAGAAGAGCCTACATCTATGTTCTGAGCTCTGATGGATTTGTTTATGGATGCATGTAAATTTTTTTACAGCGTTTTATGTTTCTGATGACATGGTGTACAAATCTGTGGATTTCTGTACAAAATGAATGCTGACAATTGTTCTGAGCTTGAAGAGGTACTTTAGATATGTGCAAGAATCCAAAGAGCTACATCTTATTACAGGCGTGCATTCTGGAAAGAGGATCTACATGCCCAATCTGGTATTAAGATAGATTTGCAGGGACCTCATTACAAATATGGGGATTTTGTGAGCTCGTGCTTTAACAGTGGTGGATTCATTTAAACAAGAAAACAAATGCCAGTCTACCCTAGCAGTACACTCAGTCCACATTCTTACAGGGATATTTTACCTTGAAGTTTTGTTTTCAGTTCTTTAACATGGGGTCAGTTAATTCAAGTTTAACATCTCAGTTACATTTCTCCCTTTTTCCAGAAGCCTGTCTTTTCCCAGCAACCCTCAGAGAGCATCTATCTGGTTGCCTGTATGCACACTGACTTGATCTATTCTACCTATACACTCCTTGCTCACAAGGCATTCCCAGGCTGGAGGCTGTAACATTTAATTAAACATTAATAGGGTATTAAGTCTAAATTGAGAAACCTCTCTCGATTAGTTTTAAGGTGAATTTTGATTAATTTATGAATAAGACTATATGCCATGCTCTTCTTTTATAGCAGGCAAATGGATTGTGTAGCTTACAGCTGCTTTACTGGTACAATATTGTTTGCACTTACAGACGAAAAGAAATTGCTTATGACCAAAATTTCCTTTTTCTTTTTTTTCCCCTTAAATTGATGAAATCAGAACAAAAAACAATGAAACTAGCTTATCCAGGAAGACTATTTCTTTTCCTTGCACTGTGCACACTTCATGCTATGCAGGATTCCTATTCCTGCATCTTTTTTATGGTCCTGATACATTTCTCAGTCATTTAAACCTTGCCTACAGTGAAGCCATGTAACCAGAGATTTCCCTGGCTTCATAATGTCCAGTGTGCTCCCGTTGAAATACAGGTGCCCATGCAGGTGGTACTTGTATCTTTTACCAAAAGAGCATCACCTCTTTCCTGTAAGGGTTAAGGTGCATATGGCCAATCATATGGATTTAATTAATTTAATTAATATCTATATAGAAATCTGGTGAGTGAGGCAGGCAGTAGAACTTGCTACTGATTGCCTGCCAGTCTGTCAGGTGGGAGAATAATCTAGCTGTAAACCCCATCTTGTAACCATAAAATCCTACAAATACAGAACTATTTGCATACTAAAATAGTAACATATGCAGGATCTAAAAGAAAAAAGCCCACATGACTGGTACTTTTCATGTCATGTAACCCAACATGAAACGTTTTTTGAGAAGGTCATGGAGTCTTTCCCCTCTTAAAATTCAGTGGCTGCCCTGCTGACAGAAGCTACTCTTAGTTAGGGGTATTGGGTCTGACTGAGGTAAAGCTCACAGCCCTTTCAGGGTTGTGCTTTGCATTGGTAGCTGGACGGGTGTTGATAACAGACCAGTGTTTTGGCTACTGCCCAGCAGTGCTGTCCCTCTGATTCCTTCCCCCACCAAAGGGGATGGGAGTGGGTGAGATCCTGGGAGGGGACACAAGCAGGCCACCTGACCCAAATCAGCCAAAGGGATATTCCATACCATATGACATCAGCTCAGCTATAGAATCTAAGGAAGGGAGGAGGAACCATTACACATGCTGAATCCCTGCTTCCCAGGAAGTGTCCGAACATCGCTGCTGATGGGAAGTAGAGACTGATTTCTTTTTCTCTTTAGCTCTTTCAGACGCAGATCTCCACTTGTTTCTTTCTTTTTCACTGTAATAAAACTGCCTTATCTCACCCTGTTGTTTTTTTTTCCCCTCCATCCTATTCTCTCCCCTTTCCCAGTGGGAAAGAGAGTGATAGAGCAACTGAGTGGGCACCTGGCACCCAGCCAAGGTCAACCCACAACAGTAGGTCAGATGCACTGCCTTGGGTTGCACTCTTCCTTGGAAAAAAAACCCAGCCAGACTCAGAAAACCAACAAAACAACTGGAATAGTTAGGAGAGAGAGGTGTTTTCCTCCTCATCCTCCTCCATACATAGAAACATACATAAACATCTACATTTATACATACATATCTATACATAGGAGAGGTACAGGGCTGTGTGTGTATAAATAAGCTTTGCATTAACAACTATTCCGTATTTGCTAGGAATTTTAGCCTTATTTTTATTTGAACATGATTAGGAACTCAGTGTAGGAAAAAAGAAATGAAGAATTGCACAGAATGAAGGCTTTTTTTCCTGCACTTAAAACATCACTTGAGTTTTGTGTAGGTGAAGAAATGCATTGTGGAAATGTCCAGTTTATTTGTAGCCTCTAGAGGGCTCCTGACACCTACACACTGTCAGGGTTAGCCCTGTGTGCAGGACAATGGACTAAGGAATTAAAATAACAGATATTGTAGAGAAAATGAGAAATTAATTTTAATTTTAATTCTTTTGGTATAAGATCAGATGAGCTTAATCACAGAAAAATAGGGTTAGCATAAGGGGAAAATCAAGGTGATTAGACTTGCTAAGCAATCAGACAGCTCTTACTTTAAGACGTCAATTTATACCCAGATCTAGCTATTATTTGTCATTATTGCTTTTTGTAATTTCCTTTGATCTTTCTTTTTATTCTTCTTTGTTAATTGATATTGTTTACTGTAGGATGTGTGAGGAACATGTATATGATAAGTGGAATAAGCTCTACCTTGAAGCCCCTGTGAGTTGTAATTGAAAATGTTATACCTTGTGTAACTCCTCAGGAATGTCTGATCAATATGTCTCCATCATACACAGCATTTCATGATTAGGACAGCTATTTTTAAGAAAGCAATTTGTGTTGAGGCACCTTACTTTTATCCCTTTGGCAGACAGATACATATCAACATATTCTTTGTGTAACAACAATTGTCAGTTGTTCAATGCGATATTCTCAATGCGATGTTCTTCTCTATCCTCAATGCGATATTCTTCTCTAACTTCTCCTTATCTGGTCTAACAGCTTGGGATTGCACTTTTAAAACATACTTTTAGTTAGTGGCAGAAATCCCTTCCTTGTCTGGAATAGAAGTTTAGGTAGCATCTATTTAGTTACAAAGTGTATCTTGCAGCAACAGGATGTTTGGGGGCTTTTTCCTGTTACCCTCATAATAAATCTACGTGCATTATGTTATGCTAAGACATTAGGAAAATTTAAATTCTTCCTGAGAGTTCTTCTGCTTCACTTTGACTCAAAGTATATTTGGAAATAATGATATTAATTTTTTTAAAAAGTCTGAGCTTTAATTGCAATCCATTAGCTAGATGAGGCCATCAGCATAGCTTTTTATGGCTGAGAGTTACTGGAAAGAAAGTGTGTAGGAAAAAAAGGTGACCACATAAGCCTACTTAGGAGATGTAATGGAATATACTGCATTTTTTGTGTCTGACTGATGGCAGATGGAAGACAAAACATTTTCATTTCTAGTTTCTGTTCTTGGATCAGTTTCTCTGTCTCCACCTTTTTGGTTTTTGTCTTGCAGTATCCTTGGTAATAGCACAGGATGAACTAGCTAATGACACTGAATCCCACGTGCATACGAGGCACCAAGAACCCCCAGCACAGCTTGCTGTATTCTTTGGTTTCTGCTCTCTGCAGGATGTGGATTAATCATTTTCTTTTTAGAAGTAAAACAGCCAAAGTTCCCTGATGAATTTTTCTACTTCATGTGGATCATTGTTCAGCTGTAGCTTCAGTTATTGCAAATATCAATGAGGAACCTGAACTGATTGTAAATGGTATTCTGTATCAATTGATTTATGATTTCAAACCANAAAGACATGTGAGAAAGATTAGAATTACTGTGGGGTGAATTAAATGAAATATTTAAGCAATTATTCTAAAATTTAGGACAAACTTGCAATCTGATTTGGGAGGGTTTATAGCTGTGCAAATCCTTGCTGAACCTGCCTGAATCAAGGATCTAGTGCGATAGTTGGCTGTTTCTTTGGGATTCAATTCAATTTCTTGGGTGTTTTTGCTTTTTTTTCTTTAGCCCTTGTGTTCAATGCCAGAAAGTGCACCTTCCTTAAGGAAACCTAAGACCCACAGCAGTGACAGTAGCTGTGATAGTGGGAGCAGTGTGTCAGAATCGGGAGAAGAAACTGAAAAGGAAGATCACAATGAAAAAAAAGAGAAAAAAGTTTCATATGATCTTGAAGAAAATAAATACAAATCTTTGGAACGATCAGGTAAGTTAAATGATCACTTTCCCAAGGAAGTTTGGCACTGACGATGAATTGTATGAAATTCTTCGGTCTTTCAGAATGTATCAACCTTTGTATCTCAGGGTTAAGCACTGGTTTGCTTGCTTCAGTTTCTTTAAAATGTTTTCTAAATTAATAGATATAGCATGTTATTTTTTGTTTTAGTGGTGTATTGTCTCAAAGAATTTGATAATGTAATTGCACATGTGTAGTGCTGCTTCTAAAATTTTATTTTTCATAGCAACATTTATTTAGCTGAAAACTGAATTACAGTCAGGAAACCACACACAGAACTCACATACTTTTTGACCTAAAGAGCACATGCCCTCTCTCATAAATCTCATGCGTGTTATAGTGGATTGGAGTCTGCCTGATTAAAGGTGAATATGAGGAAGAAATAAAAGTTCCTGTAAGGATGTAAATTCTGTATTATTAGGGGATCTGACACGACTGACTTCTACATATATAGTTGTTAGTCAGCATACATTGTAGTACAGCATATGTGCACACATTGATCATACGTGTTGTTAGTTACAAAGACTGAAAAATGGGTGTTAAGAGAATAAGAAGTAATAACATCATTCATTTAATTTGTCTGCAGGTAGAATGAATTGCAAACCTTCAAATAAAAATGTAAAGTCTCCATCATCTTCGTCCCCCACATCATCCACAGGTCCAATAAGGCGTTCTGTGAGCTGCCCTCGTTCCATCTCAATACTCACTATGCAGTCCCAGGGAGCTGAGCAGCGCCCCGTTTCAGCCAAAGCACCTCTCCAAATGCAGCGAACAGCCTCAGTGAACAGGTCTCACTCTTTAAGTCGTAGCCCATCTTCAGCCAGAGTCTCTCTGACACCCACCTTGGGAACTATGAACTCTTCAGGGGTGAGTTAACACAGCAGTTGCATTCAAAATGTGTTCCATTTTTCTCTAAAACTCAATAAATACATTAGTAATTTTTGCAACATCAGAAAACTTGAGGTACTGTAGTCAAGATTATTTTGACAGACACTCGAGCGTATAATATCTCTAGACCTGTATGTGACATGGGCTGAGTGCCAGCCATCCTGTTTCAGTGTTCCTGGTGCAGCAATACAGATGTTACATTTTGTGGAAATGGAAATCTTAAGAGTTTTTGTGAAGGGGAAAACTTCGCTCCTAAATAGGCTTTTGAAGATACAAAGGGTCATTACCTCTCTTAAAAATTTTCTGTGATTTGTCTGGGGGCTTCCGGTTCTGAAATAAGGCTGTACCTACCTTCAAAATCTTTACAGTAACAAAAATACATCCAGATTTCAAACCAGTGTATAGTCCCAGGGTAAATACATTGTGCCAGAATAAAACGTTAGTCTTTGTATGGCTGTCCATTGTAGAAGGTGGGATTAATTTTCAACCTACTGTACCTATTTTGCATGCACTACAGCACTGCAGTAGAGCTCTACTTCCAAAGTGAACAGTTGAAAATTTATACAGTGCTTGTGGTCTTCAGGATTTGCCACTGCAGTAACTGAGTCAGAAGCCATTTTCTTTTTTTTTAAAAGGAACATAAAGTGTCTTTCATTTGAACCCTCTCCTTGAGACAGAGAAGCAACTAGCCCAAATAATTAATAGATAAGATTAAACCCTTTTAATTGTTTAGAATTTGTGTGATTAGTTGTACTTTCACAATGTACTTCTGAACCGTGTATATTTTTCATTTTGTTAGCAGATTGTCTTCCTCTTTGGTATCTCCTTCACAGCCCAGGCATTTCTTCTTCTGTGTTTGTATGATGGACCCCATATTCACTTATTCCTAGGCAATGTTTGCAGGGCTCAATCCCCAGCCTCATTCAGGATTGCACTGCGTGCTGGTGCCAGAGCATTTCCATTCACGCTTTGATGCCTGACCTATATATTTCATCACCCAAATAATTTGTGTGGAGATGGGGCAAAACAAATTGGCATTTTTAACCCGTATTTGCAGCCTCTCTGTATTGTGGTGAGCTTTGATTGTGAGAAATCCTTTTCTAATGCTAATTAACTCACTTCATAGTATTTACTATCTCTAATCATCATTTTTATCCGGTAGAATGCTCATTGTCTGTTTTGCCTGTGAGGCTTTGTCTAAATGATGAAAAAGGATCATTTTAAAATTGTGTGCTGACATCTTGTGAAATACGCCTTAACATGGTTTTCCATCTTTAAAGTCAGCTAATAGAATTGGAAAGACATTAAGATTGTGTCTTCACAACAACGTGTTAAAGGTATTTTTTATCACATTAGCTATCTCAAGTTTAAAAAGTACCCTTTTATCATCACGATGTACTCTGAGAGTTTAATGAGACAGTGCTAATATAGATTTTTCTATTCACATTAACTTTATATCAAATACAAATTACTGAAAGATTAAAAGCTGTCTCTTACCATCTGACGTTGAAAATGGGCTACTGGCTTAAATTAACATTAGTAAGAAAGTATGCTCTCTTTTTCATTGAGAAAGCTCCACCACAGAAATGATCTTGATGTGCAGAACAATTACGTTGGGTGATAGAGCTTAGGTCATACTTCCTAAAAATGATGTGAATAAAATTACTTACAGAATGGATAAGAACTACTCATAATTTAGCACTGTATTCTGAATGGACTCTGTTAATAATTATTTTTGCAACTAAGAATAATATAATATATATTACTGCTAGAATAACATTAAAATTGATAAACTGTGACTTACTAAGAAGAAATCATTTGTTCATGATAAAGTATTAGTTTATCTATCCTTTGGGCAAGAAAAGAGCAGTACACTGCCATTTTTGGAGTCTGCTGAGATCCAAATGTTCTAAAGGTAGGGAAACAAAATTTAAAAGAAATCACTTACACTTGGGAATTACAGACATACTCTTATAGGAATTATAAACAAAAGTGGATTTGAAAATATTTGCTATCCTATTATTTCAGCCACATTAACATGTATCGAATAGCGAAGTATTTTTTTGTGCTTGAAAATATTTATCACTCAAATAAAAATATCCTTTAGTATTGTAGTTGTTACAAGATACAAAGATTAGAACTGCCTAAAAACTTTGAATTTCACCCTTGAAGAACATTAAAATTAAGCCAACTTGATCTTGCAAATGTGAAAATGCAAAAGTATGTGGAAGTACAGAAAGAGGATCAGAAACACTTCTAACTAGTGTGTGATATTTTAAAGAAGACCCCCAAACCCTCCAGAGATGGTCCTTTGCAGGTGCTGTAGGGATTCAGATCAGTGATGGTGTAAAAAGCACTGGTGTTTTAAACAAAACTCTGGACGACTGAAGACACTGTCAGACCCCTTACTGACTAAAGTAGGAGGAAAGAGTCCTTTTTAATGCTTCCTGAAATCCTGGCCCTGTGATACATTGCAGTTTATGTTAAATTGTTGAAGTGAGGAACTGAAAGGATGCTTTTTTATGACTAATAATATTTTTCATTATGTTGAGTTTAAATTCAAAGTCTGTTATCTCAATTTCAAATTTATACTTTAAATTGTGGGCACCATAAATACAGAATATATGTTTGTTTATTCTATTTCAAACAAACTTACATTTAAACTGTTTTTCTTGGATTTCTTGGCAACTCTAAGTAATGGTGATGCATTAATGTAAGTGATATATATTAGTTCTGTTTTAGATAATATGGCTATGCACTTTAATAATATATTTTATGTCACTCTATTAAGAATTTTTTTTGTTGAGCAAACATCTTTGTAAAGTGATTTACTGGCACACTTGAAATGTTTTCCTCCTCTTTGTGTTGGCTTTTAGAGTGAGTCTTTGCTGCAACAGAAAACAAAAGAGCAAGAAGTTGCTTTGACAAAAGAGACTCTTCTCCTTATCAATGACTTGAGAATCAAGTTCCCAGGAAAAACAAATGAAGAATCTGAATTAATTATAGAAGATGTAAGTATCTATAAATAAGAAAGAAGAACAGTCTAGACACTGTTTAGGCTACTGAAATGAAGGAAAGTATAAAGCTCAATCTATGATTCATTAGCTCCTGTGGCCCTAAAACTTCCAGAACTCGGGATAACTCAAAAGATTTTGAAAGCTTGGAGCTTTGCATACTTTCTGACCTTAAAAGAGCAGCACTGAAAACATTCCTATGTCCTTATAAAATATATGAGAAATAATCAGGAGGGTTAGGAAAATTCAGTTTTTCATTGTAGAGGAAGTTCAAACTTTTAAGTAAGCCAAGAAGAATGTTACAATTCATATTTCATCTGATATTGTTAAAACAGATCCTGACCTGTTTAACTTGCTCTCAAGCAGGCATACTAGAGAAGTCAGAATGGTATGCTGCAGGCAGAATGGAGCTTTGAGGGTCATAAAGAACACCAGTCACATGCTTTTTGGCTCCTGTAGTCTACCAAGTTAGCCCTTCTCACATCCAGCATTGTCCTGAGCCTTATAGTTTGGTGTCAAAGACATGTGAAACAATGCCCAACTAGAGGTCAGTTAAACCCCAATACTTAATATTAATATATATAAGCAGAAATTACATGCTATCTGAATACCTTGCAAGTATTTAATGCAAAGAAG
Organism: Pachycephala philippinensis; assembly: GCA_013397055.1. Classification (NCBI taxonomy): domain Eukaryota; kingdom Metazoa; phylum Chordata; class Aves; order Passeriformes; genus Pachycephala; species Pachycephala philippinensis. The sequence continues at coordinate 2,118,076 of VWZT01011431.1, read as the reverse complement.
CTAACAGGATGGAAAAGAAAAAAATGAAGATGGAAGTTCTCTTCTCAGTTTAGAAGAAAAATGAAAGGATTCAAATTAACACCCGTGTTCTGATGTAGTGAGCACAGTCCATGGTGTGTTAAAATTCATCTGATTTAGTATCTGGCCAGAAATGTCCTGAGCTCTGTGAGCTTTCAGAATGTTGGTTGTATCTCTAGTGATCTCCGCAGCTACATTGGAGTGGAAAGGAATTCTTCTGTAATGATGGTTGATTTGAGTGATGCTGGAAGACAGCGTTCATACCCAGCAGATTGGACATCTCAGAAGCAGAACAAAAACGCTTCATGTAACGTTGTCTCTAATGCCCGAGAGTGTGCGCAGTGCTGTGCGAGGGGTGCGAGTGCTCCATCTGGCGGTGCATCCTCGCACGGCGCCAGCCTGCTGAGACACGCACCTTCCTATGGCAGAACTCTTAAAATTCGTCTGGCCATAACCAGTTCCTGACGGGAAATAATTCCTGTGGAGGAAAATGAGTACTGGTATATTGGTTGCCGGTGAGACAGAACTTGTTGAAGGTCTGGAGTGGAATAGAAAGATAAAATATCAAAATGAGAATAAAAATGTATGTTCGCAGCTTGAGCTATTTTGGTAGCACTTAGATTTTGTGAAAGGAGAGTGTTGTGGTTCATATATGATAATTTATAGAAAGCATGATTTCCAGGTGTGTCTAATGCCCCTTATGCAGCAAAACCCCTCACTATTTAAATAGATCAGCAGTTATGCATTATTGAACTTACTGCTCTCAGGAAATATGAGCTGAGTCAGTCAAGACAACTTTCTAACTGCTTTGTAGTGAATGATTGTCAGAATCAGGTAGAAAAGAGGGTAGGATTGAACTGAAGCATCACACAGATCTTTGCAAATGTTGCCCCACATAAATTTGCAAATATTTAGCTATTTCTTTTAGAGAAAACTTCTCATGGTGGTCTTTAAGATGCTCACATTTTTAAGCATTAGAAGTGCTTGTGAATGAAAGACCAGCTTTCAGTTGTTTTCATGTGTATTTTTTGTCTTGTGTTTTACAATGACTACAGATTATGGATAATTGGAAGTATCATAAAACAAAAGTGTCATCCTTTTGGTTGGTAAAACTGGATTCAGCAAAGCAACGAAAAGTAAGTGACATATTTCATTTTCATAAGGTCATCTAAAGCAGATGCATAGCTGTGTTTCTGCTGCTGTTTAGCAGTAGCTGGGAGTGTCTCGAGATGCCAAAATACTGGCTATTGATACTAACATATGTGTGCATTAATTCTATTGTAGGAAATTATGTTGCTCTATATTTGGAGAAGCGTGGTTGTTCTGGATTATAATTTAAAAATCAATTTCTCAAAAAATTAGTCTGCTGAAAGAAAAGCAAACAAATAAATGATTAGGGCTTAAATACCTAAGTTTTAGCTAACATTCTTAGAAGTGTATTCACTCAGCAGATTTGATTGATAAGGGCTACACTAGTCAGCAGTTTCAGACCAGGCATATTAAAACTCCATTAGAAGCACTGATACTGCACTTGGCTGTTTGAGTATTTGACCCACAGTATTAGAACAGATCATGTTGAATAAAAAATGGGCCTACCAAGAAAAGAATTTTCTCCTTTAAGCATTATTTCAGAAAGCCTCCAACAGAGGGGGGTTCTGCCCTTTATTTGACTGGCAGTCATGTTAAACCAAGGGCACATGTACAAAGTCAGGATGATAAGGATTGATGTGCCAGGTTGTTACTCACAAAAACTGCACAATCAGAAATGCGGACTTTTTGCTCTTCTTGTGAGGACATCTTTTACAACTTTAGGAGACTTATAATTCCTGAAGCACTGGTGAGCCCTTCATCTTTGCTTGCACTGGAAATGATTTGCCTTTTTTTTTAACTGCTTTTAACCTCAATCCCTTCAAGCAATCAGATAGTTATTCTTAGAAGGGTAGTTTATAAAAACGGATTAACTTTGACAATGACATTGCAGCTGAGGACTGCCAAATGTCTTTTGTTGATTTGAAAGAAGTATGTTTTATATTCCAATGAGGTGGGTGAAGGAGAAGTGAGCAAGGTGGAGAATACTTATGCAAGTAAGGAATCTGTCTCAAAGGTACCTTTCGCAACTTTGTGAAATACAAAACAGAATCTCAGTCCCCTTCACTCTTACTTACTGGGAAATTCTCACAGACAAGAAGAAAATACCTGGGCAATGTACTAGATTTCACAATGTTCATCCCTGACAGCTGTATTTGCTTAATGATTATTCAACATGATGTAGAAAAATTAAACTTACGCTCATATTCTTAGTGTGTAATATTCTGTCATTACAGCGCGGGTACAGGAGGCATTCAGAAGCAAGTTGAGAGTAAACCAATTAAATCAATTTGTGTTAAAAAGAAATTTAACCTCTAAGACTTTCAAGAAAAAGAGATTTTTGTGTGGGAGGAGTTATGACTGCTTCATGTTGCATCACTTTACTTAATTTCTTTAAAAGTGTTTTGATGGTTACCAGAGAGTTTTCAGTATGCCCTTTCATAACATCTAGTTCTGTTACACCTAGAGAATTTGTTTTGTTAAAGTAAATGATGTAAATTAAACAGAAAGATGAAGGCAAGCTAGGGAAATTAACTTAGAAAAATGAAGATGTAGGTTTCATGAAGTTCCAGCCCTTGCACCTTGTCTCTTTTCTAAAATGGATAATTTTTTTGCCATGTTTGCAAATTAAGGACAATTAACTGGCACATTTCCTGCTCTGGCATATTGGCAATATCAGCACAGTAAAAACAGCAAGAAAGAGTTTTTTCCAGAGTACCTGGCAGCCTGTGGCTTGCTCTAAGATGTTTAGTTCTTAGTTTTCTTCAACTCCAGGTACTACAGTAAAAGAAAAAGCTCTACATTGGCACCGTTGTTCTTAGCTTATGTCTTTTGGACAAGTGAGAGAGTCTATAAAGGGTGGAATTGTTCTTTTTCACACAGGGAGGTAGTATTAGTCAGTGTAACATTGCAGAGAAATGTATGGCTGATCCGTATGTGCTTGAGGGACTAAGGTGGTTCAGATGGGTGTGTATGACCATAGATACCAGCCATGTGTGTGGGAAAGCCTTGGACAGGTGAGACATAAGGAAAGTGCTTGAGAAGCATGAAGACAAAAGGCTAATGCAGCTAAGGAAGTGTCTGAAAGTCTGGGCCTGTTCTACAGGCATGAGGCAGTCCAAAACCTGGGTTTAGCTTCTGCTGTCACTAAAAAAGATCAGCACCCTTAGGTTTTAATATCTTACTCTTTCTGTCTCACTCTGGGAGGATGAGGCCACGGGTGTGGGTTTTACTACGTTAGACACCTGCATTCATAAAGATTCTCAACAGAGAGGACTATATCGTATTTACTTTGGGTTATTATGTGCAGGGAATTAGTGCAAAACCTGTGCATGCAGACTAATCCCAGGTCTTCAAAAGGATGGAAATAACATGGAAATAACATATTAAATAGCAGTTTAAATAACATGGAAAAACCGTATTTCATCAAGGCTCTCATTATTAGGTATCTATAGATTTTCTGCCCATTAGGCATACTGCATAGCTTCCTTGTGCTATTGCAAGCATTTTGTTTATTTAAGCTTTGTTTCCTTCACTGTCAGACTATTTATAAACAACAGTTCGTTATGCAGGACCTAAAAATTGCAATTCCACACCATGCTTGCTTACTTTACTATTCTACTAAATCTCTTTCACCTTTTGAGAGCCACGATTCACCATGTGAATCAGTTTGTCATACGTATCTGAAAGTTTCCAAGGAAAACATTGTACCTTCTAATTTACAAAAACTTATACCAAATCAGCAAATACCTCCACTTTAGTTTACCACCCACTTGAGTCTGATTGGTTTTTGGAAGATGCTGTTATGCAAAAGAGGCAGAGAGGGTGTTTCCTTTAAATGAAGTTTGTTTAACTGGCTTTTTTATTAATAGGTTACATGCACTGCAGGCTTTTTTGTAGGACAGATTTTACAGATTTCCTATTCAGAGGGCCAATACGAGGCCTAAATACTACTTTGGTCACAAAACTATTCCCAGACTTATTGCTAGTTTCTAAAGAGACAGAATCCAAGACACTCTGGAGCCTGATTCTCTCCAGTGATTATGAAGGGAACAGAGAGGACTGACTTAAGTGAACGCCCAGATATTTAAAAGCAGGCATGATGAATCCCACCTTCCTTCTATGCCCCAGGTCAGTGGGATGTGCAAAGGTGTATCCATGAGGACTCTGATGAGTTGGATGTGCAGCTCTCTAGCACTATACTGAATGCAGCTTAGCCTTTATGCTCTTGCATTTAAATGTAGTCTGTATGTAATAAATCCATGGTGTATCTATAAATGTTCCTATTTTAGACATCTTGCAGATTATTTTCTTACTTACTGATTTCACTACACTGTCTCCTGCCAGTACGCTAATATGGTTTGATCCTGGGTAAAGCTGAGCTTAAACAGACATTAAACCAAAGGCAGTTTGTAGTTTTTCAGGATATTTTAGTTCTTTATAAAATAGATGGTATTTTACAAGGGAGTGGGAAAAGAAGATATACAATATTTGGGTTGTTAATTAAGTTGCTTTTAGTCTGTAATTGTGTCCATTTTGTTTCTTTTTACTCTTTCTGTCATTTAAACGAGGCAGTATTGAACAAACTGAAAAAATAGAAATGAGCTTTTCTGTAATAAAATAAAATATTTTGATTTGACTTTGCAAAATGTTATTGACAGAAAGAGCGTATAATAAAAGTTAGCTGATGAACGCAAAGAAATGAACCACAGACCTCTGTAGGGATGTGTAGGTATGCAGTCATATGTATAGGTGTACCTGTCTGTGTGTGTGCAGGGCATCAGCCACCAGCTGGGCTTTGGTTTTGCAATACGTCTTTGATTTACTTGGAATGCTCTTTCCTAGGTGTTGGATATAGTCAGGACAAGTGTCCGTGCAGTTCTACAGCATGTCTGGAAAGCTCCAGACATTGAAAATTTACACCTCTACCGTCTTTTTAACCGTGTATTTAATCGCTTACTTTGGAGCCATGGTCAAGGCCTATGGAACTCTTTCTGTAATTCAGGGTAAGCCGATCTTTCTTTTCTTAGTCTTCTTCTTAACTTCACAATTACAATCAGTGCTGGCATACTTTGTTGCTCATTTTCATTCACAAGAATGCTGTAATACATTGAACTTGCTTTAAAAGCATCTTAAGATATGTAGTAGAATTAAATCTAGCAATCAAGGCCAACCATTTCAGAAATGGAATCAAACATTTAGTAATGTATTTACAAATAAAATAATCTAAGGAAAAAAAATCTAATATTCAAAATATTTGAGCCTTAAGTCAACTCATTTACTGGATGGTGCATGATTTTAAGGCCAGACCACTGTGTCAAATGTGGATTTGCCATCAACAGAAATCATTGTCATATCTATTTGTGCTCCAGACTCAGAAGGGAAGAGTTCGGTCACAAATGCAGCTGACGTCTCACGCCAAATGCAATGTCACTTCTGTGATTTACAAATAAACAGTTCAAATTCCTGTGCTTGATTACATTCACTGTTTCCTATACTGGTAGAAAGTTAAGTATGTGTGGAATATGAAATGTCCACCTAGAGGTAAGCAGGTGTTTTTGTTTGGGTAGCAAATACAAGTTTGCAATGGGGAAGAAAAGATCTGGACATATAAGTAAGTTCAATAACCTACACTTCAGAATCTACATTCCTGAAATCAAAGGCATTGGTAGAAATATAGATTTGGGGGATCATATCAGGGGTATAAAACAATTCCTCCCACCCACCAATTTATTAATAAAATAAGAATACAAATTTTTAAATATGAAATATATTGCATACACAAAAAGGACATTTTCTCTGTTAGTATATAAAATGTATAAAGAATGGGAGGGGGTTTGATTAGCTTGCATAAGGTATTCTAAGAGATGTATTGAAAATGAACTACAGCAATTAGTATGCTGCTGGATATTGTCTGTACAAAGGAATCAAGTCAATAGGTTGTTCACATATAGTCATTTGTCATATGTAAAGAACTCAAACAACACCCTTGTTAATTGTTTCCCTACAAAGTGGATAACAAGAAGAAGAGGGATCTGAGGGGTCCAAAAGATCAACAGGTCTTTTCCCATCATCTCATTGCTGAAGGCTGGTTGTTGTGCAAGCTGTTAGGAGTCTTTATAGTTTTTTCTTTTCTTCATGCTAGCAGAGGTGTGTGAAGTCTTGAGTACAAGCTCTATTCTTTGTTGTCATAAAATATTGTAAGTGGAGCTATTCTTTGACAAAGATCCAGTTCCTTGTAAGAGGAGCTGTTATGTAAAACATTCTAAAAAAACTGTAAAAGTAATACGTAAATATCCAGTATGTGTAGCAATCACTCTGCATGTAATATACTTAATACAGAATTCATGGAAGAAAACAAAAGGGCTGTTTTCACTTTGCCAGTATGTTTTTTATTCATTTACAAGCATCCTTTTTGCCATATAACACACAACTGAGAACTCATGACAGCACCTCCGTTGCAGAGAGGCCAGCTTCTCACCACTCTTCGCTACAAGTTCATTGTGCCATTTTAAGGAAGAGATTGGAATAAACACAGGGCATGTGTAAAATTTGGAGAAACATGTTGGGAAAGGGGTATTAATGTGCTGATTCAGAAACAACATTATTATATGAAAATGTATTGGGGAGTGTAGTATGTTCACTATTCCTAAGATACATGTCTTGGGAGAAGAGTGGAGCTAATGACCTTAAGGTTTCCTCTTGCTGGTTAGATCTCTGCTAGGTATGTGCTATTTTAGTGAAAAGAAAGAACAAAGAAAATCTCTGTGAAAAAGGTGATGTAGATTGTTTCATAAAGCTACATTTGTTTTGCTGTACAATAAACAATTAAGGCTAATAGGAGAAAACTAGTAGAACCAGTTGACTTCAGATGGTTATAAAAAGAAAAACACATAATTGACCATATTGCACAATCAAGTATAATACTCTTTTTTGTATCTGGTGAGGAGTATGTGATTTCTGACTAATGTATAGAAGCTAAAGTTACAGCATAACCAATTAAACTTAGGAAAGAGAACTCTTGATCCCTGTTGATTGCAGTATAATGGAGAATAAACTGAATCTGTCTAATACACGGAGGAGGTTGCACAGGCACATTTATATGAAAGCTCATTAAAATTCATGTGTATGTTTCCAAATCTCAGCTTTTGTTATTAGGGTAACTATATAGCAGTAGTTCATAGTCAGACGAGGTTGCAGCGGGCCATATATTATTTGTGACTGAAAAAATGCCTCTTAACTGTAGAAAAGTTATCACAGACTTCAAAGTCCAGAATCTAAGGAATTTTTCAGGAAAGTTTCTTCTACAGGATTTCTGAGTTTTATGGATTGAATTATAATATAATTATGTGTAACAATGTGAATCTGTTGAAAGAATGTAAATCTTAGACCTTCATCTTGCTACCTTCTGCCAACCATCACGTGACTTCATGAGGAAAGACTAAAGACAGTAGATTAATTTCCATATAAAAATACATGGGGACAGTTCCCAGACAGAAAACAATTGAGAAAAATGTATTAAAGAAAAGTAGTAGTATGACTCAACGATCTTAAGAGGTCATTTTCAACCTAAAAGATTCTGTGATTATTCACTTTGTGAAATTAAACAGCTTTGATGTATACAAACAATACTTCTTAAACAATTGTATGAATAATAATTAAGGAGAAATGCTTTCATCACTGAAAATTATGTTTGCAATGAAAATTCTGTAGGACTGAATGTTTTCAGCTGGTACATACCATCTAGACAGAGGAGCCAGGCTGACCAATCAGTTAGCTATACATGCAGCTCGTCTTTTAGTCATTAATGGTCTTAATTCCATCCTAATCATAGAATCATCAACTCATACAGTGTTAAGGCATTGGAAGGGACCTTAAAGATCAGCTAGTCCCAATCCCCCAGCCATGGACAGGGACACCTCCCCCTAGACCAGGTTGCTCAAGGCCTTATCCAACCTGGCTTTGAACACTGTCAGGCTTGGGGCATTAACAACGTCCCTGGGCAGCCTGTGCCAGTGTCTCACCACCCTCACAGTGAGATGCAACCCAATTTAAAAAAATCTCACTAGGCAGGAGTGAGCTTGCTGGTTCTTTGATCTTGTTTTAAGGATGGACTTTCTACACCAGCATTGTGAAATCTACCACTGCTCTCTGTGGGCAGGGCTTAATCATCCTGGATGCTGTGTTGAAGCCAGATGCAGCAAATTTTCCTCATTCTGTGAAGTGCTTCTTTCATACACAAACAAAAAATCTCAAGCTTACAAACCATCTGTGCTACTGGATAATAATTTTGACCAAGAAAAGTTCTTCACAAGCTCTATGTTGCCTTTTAAAACAGATGGAATGATCTATAATTTGGTCAGAATTCTGCACAAACAAGAATGTTGAGGTGTATGCAAAGAACTATTTATTGTAGTCTTCTGTGCTAAAACACACCTGGTTTATATTGCTGTGGTAGGGTTTGGTGGCTTTTTTTTTTTCAAAGAAAAATTGCTTCTTAAAAAACATAACTTTTTCTGTAGATGTACTTTGCAATTTGCACTTAATTGTAGATAACCAACTCCATGTGACCAGGGGAAATAATAAGTAGCATTTGAATAACTAAACTGAGAGACTCTCATCGTATGATTTTTTGGATAAGGAAGCAGAGCACATACTAATCTCCTGTAAATTAATTGAATATTTGTTTCTTGGTATCATGTACTTAAAATAAAGGTATTATTATGCTGTGTGGACATTTAGAAATAATTTATTATATCTGTTAATTTCTTTTCATATCATAATTTCATTCAGGTGGTAGCCTGTTAAAAAGATTAAGTGTTTTTTGTTATTCCTGTTGTAAGACAAATACACAATTTTGTGACAGTAAATCTTTACATGCTAAACCTAAGAAAAGGCTCTGTAAACACTTTAGGGAACAAAGCAAATGAAAAATGGCAGTGGACATTTCCCATATAAAGATTAACTTCGTAATTTGTGTTTTGGACTCAGCATCTGCCAGTATTTGTGTTACATAGTATAGACCTTTCCTGTACACAGGCAAGGTCATGCTTTTTCTCTTGTTCCTCTGTTGTTAAATCTGATGTAAAGCAGTAAAGCTCTTAGATTGCAATTTGTGACAGAGAACATGAATTTGTTTCTTTTTCCATAATAGGAGCTCTTGGGAAACCATATTCAGTAAAGGCTCAGAGGTGGTGACTCCTGAGCAACTCCAGTGTTGCCAACGAATAGTACAGCTTTGTAAACACTGCCTGCTGGTAGTTTACAAACATTCATCAGATTCAAGAGGATCCCCAACTGGGATGAGCCACAACTGGGATGATACAAGGTATAAATTTGAATATTTTCCTCCTAAATTATAAGTGTAAAGGATAGTACTGGAACAGGTTTCAGTACATGTTGCTACCACTAAACTTTTCTTTAGGTCTGGTTCACTCTGTATTTAAGAAAAAAGCCCGGCAAGCTCCCCAACATTTCCCTTGATCCTGACTTTCAGTCATTCTAATCTCACTACCCCAGTCATGAAGTGCTACCAAAAGAAAACTTGACATACACACCTTGTCTGAAAGTACCCTTATTAAACTCTTGATTGCCTACTGCCTAAATAGCTGCAGCAAAGGCTTTCCTTAAAGTGAACTGAAAATTTCCTTTCTTCCCCTTCTCAGATCCCTCAAAGTCACTGTTTCCAGATTTGCATTCCTAGAGGTACCCTAACATGTCAGATACTTCTGGCTTCACATTCGCAGTGGGATGCTTTAGGGGCACAGCTCCAGCCAAGGGTCAGGTAAGTGCCAGCTGATTTACTGTATTGCACAGTTTTGCAAAGTTGATTTCCAAAACCTATAGAATGAAAGTTTTATTATTCCGTCTTACGGAGCATAAATATATTTTCAAACCTTGCAAAACAGCATCATATAGTAAAATAATTATTTGGCACTTACCTGATTCTCCATTGGCTGGTTTAGTTCCCCAACTGGATACAATAGGGGTATAATATTATCAGTATAGGGATTCCTGAGAATGCTCCAACTGTAGCAGTCAACAATTTGCAATTCAACAGTCATAGATGGAGAATTAAATGTCAGTTTTAAATTACTTAAAATCCAAATTCTATCCCATTTTAATTATTGTGTATATAAAATTACAAATGCTTTGTTTATATAAAATATCTTACATATATTATTACATAGAGGGGCTTTATGAGTTAAGAATTACGTGAAAAACAAATTTTTGATATATTATCTGTTAAACTTATTTTATGACTTAATTGCTGACTTGATATATCTCGGATTAGTTATTTGATACACTGGATCCATGTGTTACTGACGTGTGGATCTCAGCACACTCCAACATAAGTTAAAGCCAAGCAGAAACTGAATTTGTTTGATCACAGCAAAAGTAGAAGTATGTTAGCCACAAACCAATCATATTCAATATTAACATCTACTGAGCTATAGCAGGAGTATGGTAAAGTCATTTGGCTTAGCTAAGACTAGAAAAGCTTGAAGTTTTTATTGCCTTTACTGTTAATACTGCAGAAAATTTTACATCATGACCAACCACAAACTATCCAAACGGATCAGATTACTCTAATGTACTCAGCTAACAGGCTTGCATTTGGAATGCAATGAAAGGGATGGTCCAAGAGAACTTTCTCATCTCCAGTTTCTGTATTTCTTTGGATGCTGAATGGAAGTTATTCATAAATTTCATAGGCTAAAGGAATCTAAGCCCTCTATATCCTAAATATCTGTAATAGAGTGTCAGGACAACTCTGATTGATTAAAGTTACAGTTTTTGTATTAGTCTCCATAAATGTTTCATCTGTACATGGATACAGCAATATGCCAGTTAACCAGGATATTCTGAATTTGTGAAATGAAAGACACATGGAAATAGAGGCCCTTGTCTGTTACAGCCCACAATTGTAAAGGTAATGAACTACTTTTCTAGAAATGGGAGAACCACAACACTATTTCACTTTTCACTTAGGTTTCTCTTTTTAATGAATCTCCACTACTAATAATAGTTTTCCTGACTCTCCATAAAATTGTGTGGAGCAAGAAAATATCAGAGTATGATTTAGTAAATGTATGAGAAGTCAATTTTTTCAAGACTTTATGAAATCTAATTTGAAGAACTTTGTTTTTTCTGAGCACAAACCAATTTTTTATTTTGTTTGTGTTTAGGAAACAAAAGTTTTTGAAACTAAAGCTTTCACAATAGATACCTCTTTAGCTGGGAAAATTTATTTGTACAGGGAGAGATAAAAAGATAATGAGAACTGCCACAGAGTTCTTTAATAACTTCTCAAATTTCTTTTCAATTCTATCTCTTAACTGTAAATCCACTAAGTAAATAAAACATTAGGACTGCTCAAAAACTATACCAAAGTCTCTTTAAAAATTAGGTAAAATCAAACTGTGTAAAAAGTCATAAATTAACCTGTGTTACAAAATTAAAAAAAAGTCTACCACTAGGTCCTTACAGTTTGCTAAATGCCTTTATCTATTACATGGCATATTCTCTGGGAAGTATTAGAGTTTTTTACTGTATCATCAAGCAAAAGTAGGACTTGGTCTGGTGACATAGTCAACTGTCAAGCTCACCACCAACCCATTCCAAATCAGACTTTATTTTTTCACAAATTGTTTAAAAAATATGTTGTGATAAAGTTTTTCTCAAGCTTAAACAAAGCACATGTGTACACTTTCTTGTCTCCCCTTGACACTGTGCCACTGTTTCTATCAATGAGATCAGTCTGACCAGTCTTTTAACTTGTCATTAATCAATATGATTCACTAGAATTGCACAACAATTTTTAAGCAATAATTTATACCATGTGTTGTGTTAATCCATCCTAACGTTGACATAATTCATTGTGAAATTCTGATTTAGTATGGATGTTATTTTTGCACACTTAATTGACTTCTACAATTAACTATTAGGTAATTATAGCATGAAAATATTTAGGAATTAATATTAGGCATATGATAAACTATTGTTTGTATTATTAGATGAAATAAAAGTTGCCTGAATTTAAAAGGTAAATAGTCACTGATGTGAATTACTAGGTTGTAGGATCATTTCTTCTGTTGCTGTAGTAGTGATGATAACATGTCTATTCTTAGAGCATTAGAGCTGGAAACCAAAGCTGAAAATTGGTTTTGGTCTCTAATAATTTTTTTCTTTTACAATCCAACTTTTTATAAGCTGGTTAATGTCATTTGCAGTTTTTGCCCAGTTTAAATTAAACAGGATTCTATTGTTTACACAGGATTCCATTGTTTATTTATTTCATGGCTTGAAACATAAAAGACTAGAAAGATGTTTGATCCTCATACAACAGAGTTTTAGATTCCTTTTCTGAGTTAGCTTGTGCCTATTGCCCTCTGTGTTTCATAAATGGCATTTACTGGACTGAGTTTCCTGCATACAACGATTATAAAGTCTGGCACATTAACAACTAATTATTTTGCTCTTGAATGTTGCTTTGTCTGTAAACTTTGCTGTATTTTTCATATCCTTTCTAGGTATTTATTGCCAAGACCTTCACTGTTCATCCTGAAATCATCCTCATCCAAACGTAGCTGCAGTTCATCTGGAATGCCTCGCCCTAACATTTTGTTAACACACAGATACAGTCACTTGTGAAGTAAAAGGAAAATTGCTGGTTGTAAATAATAGCACTTGATTTCTCTTTTTTTAATTTGTGATGGAGCTAAACATAAGCACTGTTAAATATTTCCTACCACCATATTATAATAAAATTTAGCTGAAGACCTACTGTAAAAGCATAGCTTTTCTGGGAACATCATAAACCTTGTTAAGTTGTTTACACACACATGTGAATGTGTAGATCTTGCTAGGTTTATAAGTAATTCCTTCGTACTAGAAATGTTATTTTTGCTGCAGAATATATAAAATGGAATTGTTCTTAAAGATTCTATTACAGTATTACATTATTTTGTAAGTACAATACTTTGACTTGAAAATTATTTATTGTAAACTATATTATTTATTGTCTCAAATGTAATTTATCCTTTAAAAAAGCAGATAATTAAAAAATCTAGTAGAACAGTAAAACTGTAACAGTTATCAAAAATAATCTGATCAGTTCTTGGACCTGTTTAAAATAAACCCCGAAACTCTGTAAGGCAAACCAAAAGCAGACACATTTTTATTTCACCTCTGAAATGACAAGATCTATTTAATGCTGCTATTTTTCTTAAAGGACATGATATAGTATCTTTTAGCCAAAGCGAAGGCATCTAGTACACAAACAGTAAAATATCAGTTTAGGCATTCACTTCCTAATTGGATTCTCGTAATAAAATGGAAGCCAATGTTTGTTTCCAGGTTTTCACTCACATTACCTGTATCCTGTGCCTTTAGGTTTCCTTTGGGAGCAAGCAGTCATCCTCAGCTCGCACACGCATGCATAGTGCATAGTTTTTCTGTTACACTGCATAAGTGGTAAAGCAGACATTTTTAGGAAATCCTGCAGCTGTAATGTATTATTTCAAACTTAAACTAATTGGTTTGTTGTAGTTTTTAGCATGCAATCCAGTACCTACTGTAGAATGTATCTTTGCAATGGACAGTATTTTCTAGATTGCTGACACCTTTAAATGTTGGAAATGTAATTCATTAGAAAGCTCTCACTCAGATCTAGATTCCTGGGGCTGGCTGAACAGCACAAAACCAAAATGAGCCAGAGCAGGAACCTAGTATTAACAGGATTTGTAGCCTGAAAACATCATTCAGGTTTTGCTACATACAACCATTCATCCCACTCAGCATTGTGCCATGTGAGCCTTACTCATTATAGAAATAATTATTAAACAAATCATTTAATCTAGATTTAAAAATTAATTAAGTTTTTTAACTGAGTAAAGAACAGAGTAGTTATTATTTACCAAAGACTTGTGTACTTATCAATCATTTAACCCTGAAACGTGTTTGTAAATTATCAATGTATTTCAGGTATACTTTAAAAATAATTTGGGGGCTAATTATCCTCAGGAGCAAGTATGTTAGTGTTTTTTGATATCCAGCAATTTAAGACAAAATTAAGAAGCTTAAGAGATTTGAGATTGAAGTTGTATGGAAATGATTTTTTAAGAAGTTTTAGTCATAGAATATATAAAAACTGGGAATTTGGTTGAGATTTTTGATGCCTGTGCTGTAGTGCCTCAGCTCTAGAACTGCAGAATATATAACAAGAATATTTGTAAACAATTAGAAAACCCTCTTGAGAATTGCCAGATCAAAGCAGTCTTTTGGTCTGGTAAACTATTTTTAATTTTTGTGGTAATACTAGTTCAGTACTATAGTATGTTCACATTAATTGTGTATCTCTTTTGGTCCATGCAGTGACTATTAAAGCATACTCTGGTTATCTGTAACACCTAATAAAAGCTGTACATTTTCTCTTCTTGGAGAAGGCTTCCATCATATTCTACTTTTGGCCATAAGGATAAGATCAGCTTCCAGCTTAGCTTGCCAGACTCAAACAGAGCTTTAGGGTAGGAGGTTCACATGTCTTTTTTTTCCTTTTTTTTTTTTAAACTTCACTATGATTTCTATTCTCGAATGCCAGTGCTGGGCCAGGTCAGTCTGTACAGAATACTCTGCCAAAAGAAAGAGGGCTATTGACCATACCTATGGGCAGATCTAGAAAAAAAATACATTTAGCATGTACAAAGTGGACCAGATGGTGGTTTACGTCTGACATTACTTAATATATTTGTATTTCTGATAACTTTTCCTAAAGTGGTCATGTGTTCTTAATAATGTGTGAATCAATACCTTCAATAAACGTCATGCTACACTTTGCTGCAGCTCCTCAGAACCAGCGTGTGTGCTCTGCGGGTGAATTATGGGCTGCACCTGTAGCCCAACTCCAGGTAGTGCCGTAGGTGGAAGCATTTAGCCCTTTACTCTGCACAACAGCAGCAATTTGCTTTGTGATCAGACCCGTGGCCCTAGGAAGTCTTAATTAGTGGCCTTGAGCTCCTGCAAGCCCGGCTGTGGCAGCACCTGCAGCCTTTTGAGCAGCAGGTCTGCCCACCCCTCCTCCTGGCCCCGCCATCCAGGCTTTGCTCGGGCAGCAACGAACTCATCAGGCGTGGAGGTGAGGGCAGCACCCGCAATGTCTTCCGTAGTGTAACGAGATGCCGGGTCTGTTTTCAAGTGCTCTGGGAGCTGTGATGCGAAGCAAAGGAACACTGATAAATGCTCCCAGCGTTTGATCTTTACCCGGTTAAGGCACGAATGGAATAAGGTAATGTTTCTGTAGCGGTGTATCACAGCACCTGGAGGGCGCTCGGAGCGCGTCCAGCTCCCGAGGCGGCAGCCCCGGCCCGCTTTGAGGGGAGAGGGGAGCGGGGAGCGGGGCCGCGCTGAGCTCCTCCAGGTTTATCAATAACGGGACCTCCGGAAGCCCCTCTGGCGATTAGTCAAAAATATCGCCCTTTTTCTTTCTATTTCCCGCCACACGGTTTTTACAGTTCATTAGTCGAGAGCGGCTGGCACGGCCCTTTCCGGGCCGGGAGCGGGGCCGGCCCCAGCGGGAGAGGCCGGCGGGGAGGCAGCGCTCACCGGGCCCCGGGGTAGCGCCAACTGCACCAGCGTAGGGATGGGCTCGGAAATGACAATTATTAAACCTCACAAAGACTGCACGCGTTATTTGAGGTCCAGAGCAAGGAAAATACCTTTTGGAAACATTGCTTAAATGATGGAGGAAACCTTACTTGAAGCACGTTATAAGGACACGTGTTTGTAGGCCTTGGCCTTGGGTTTGTGTCCTGTCTAGAAAGAATGTCTTAGCCTCATAATAGAAAAATTAGTCTCTAACTGCTGATTTTCTGTACTGAAAAGTAAACAAATAATCACCGTTTAAAATTACATCTGAATGGTTCATTATCTGGTCTAGGAATTCTAGAACAAATTCCCTTATATATATATATATATAACCTTATGACTTTCTCTGGATATTCAACTGAAAATATTGAAAATATGTCCAGAGGGATCTGGACAGGCTGGATTGACTGGCAGAGACCAAGAGTACAAGGTTCAACAAAGAAGTGCTGAGTCCTGCCCTTGGGTCACAGCAAATCCCTGCAGTGCCACAGGCTTGGGGAAGAGTGGCTGGGAAGCTGCCTGGTGGAAAAGGACCTGGTGGTGCTGGTCAACAGCCGCTGGATATGAGCCAGCATAGGCCAAGAAGGCCAGTGGCATCCTGGTTCATTTGAGAAGTAGCATAGCCGGCAGGACTAGGACAGTGATTGTCACCCAGTGCTTGGCACTGTTGAGGCACCTCGAGTGCTGCGTCCAGCTCTGGGCCCCTCAGTGCAGGAAGGACACTGAGGTGCTGCAGGGTGTCCAGGGGAGGGCAGCGGAGCTGGTGAAGGGTCTGGAGGGTAAGTCCTATGAGGAGCAGCTGAGGGAGCCAGGGATGTTTAGCCTGGAGAAGGGAGGGCTCAGGGGTGGCCTTATCTCTCTCTCTACGGCTCCCTGAAAGGGTGTAGCCAGGTATGGTCAGGCTGGTCTCCCCCAGGGAACTGGTGACAGGACAAGAGGACATTGCCTTAAGCTGTGCCAGGGGCGGTTCAGGTTGGATATGAAGAGGAATTTCTTCACAGAAAAGGTGATTAGACATTGGAATGTACTGCCCAGGGAGGTGGTGGAGTCACCATCCCAGGAGGTGTTCAAGAAAAGGCACCATGGTCTGTCTAGCTGACATAGTGGTGTTTGGCATCTCAGAGGTCTGTTCCAGCCTAACTGATTCTGTGAAAAGACTGAATTGCATTGACAGTGATAGCATCTAATTTAGGTGTTAGCAAATATGAGTATTTGCAAGTTAGCTTTGCATGCGTTGTTAAAACAGTTAACTTAAAGCTGTTGCAATGGGAATCCATTTTCAGGAGGAAATAATTTGCTGTTAAATGGCATTCTTACTGGAAAATCTTTCACTCCAGCATTTGCTAAAAACATTTGTAATTTTTTCTGTATGTGGTAAAATTCCCATGTGTTAGTTGTTATTCTGCATCTGTGTTCTTTGTTCTCTGCCAGCCACCTCTGTGCAGTTCCCCCACATTATTGAAATCTCTTGTTAACATAGAAGAGTCTTTGTTAGTGTGTAAATACCTGTAGCACTTTAGGACTCTTAAGGAAATGGGGTAATTTTACCATTTACGTATGTTGAACAGGAGACTCTGCTTGTGGAGGATCGAGGCAGATGCATTCTTGATGTTTTTAACATATTCTCATTTTTTCTTTAAAACAAAAGGCAACATTTTTGCAGAAAGGAAAACTGCTAGTACTGAAATGAGTAATGCCCTCCTTTCAGCACAGACGCTATAGCTTATGCTATAAAATAATGCAGTTAAGACTACTGTGTCTGGCCCCAAGTACCCACTGAGTGGGTCAGCCTGCTTTTGGCACCACAGAGTGAGGTGGCTGGCTGAAATGGTGGCTGAATCCCCTCAGCATGCCATGCTGGCTCAGGTGGCTGCACAGCAGTCGGTCCCTTCTGCGCCGGCCCCTGTCAGGACTTATCAGCAGCATTATGAAGGGCAGGGGAGCGTAGGCAAGTGACCCCTCTCCGCCCTTCCTGCTGTGCCCTCACAACACCACTGCTCCCAGCTCCTGTCACGCAGCTCTGCAGAGCACCAGCACACAGAGTGCCACGGGAGTGATGTCTGTCAGCACGGGCAGCCCACTCGCTGCACAGCGCTGCCTTTCAAGGCTGAGGGTGGCAGTCATGAAGTAGATTGGAGCCCGAAAAGGGTATAAGAAGTAAGGGGATCTGGTGAGAAAAAACATTATCCTGGAGAAGGTTTCATATTAAAAGTTTTCCTTGTGCCCACCTTTGTGGAAATTATTTGCTGTTATGGCAAATAATTCTGCCATGGCAGAACAGATGGTTTCACTTAATGCTGTATATAATTTTTAACTGAGGGGCACAGTGTCATCTGACTAGCCTGCATCATTATACCCAGTCAGTTGTTCCTGAGAAAATTCCCCACAATCCACTGTCTCTTTTGGAAGCTTATCAGAAGGACATAGAGGACCTTATTTTCTAAACAGTAGCTTTCAATTTCAAGATTAAACAAAAAAAGTCATTCAATACTTGTATTTCAAACCTCTATGTAGTACACAGATTTCTTGTTGTGACCCAGGTATCAGAATGTCACTCTGGTTGTCCTTGCACAAGAGGGATGGGATTAATTTACTTTGCAAAGAGAAATACAGCTCTGAGTGACATGCAAGTGGCCTTAGCAAAGGTGCATCTGGCACAAGAATAGACAAGTATGAGGACTCAATCTCTGTTTCCAGGAGAATGCACCTGCTCCCCGAGCAGCCCTCGTGTGCAAGCACCTCTCTGCTGAGCGCTGAGTGCTCTCGCTCAAAGCTGAAGCTGCTTCCTCGCAGCTCTGACATTGCTCTTCCAGGGACTTGTGCGTCACACAGAGCTACAGGCTTCACTAGTTCTAGTGTTTGTTTGTTAAAATAACTGATCTAGAATATCCTTTATAAAGGCATTAAATTTGTCAAACAACTAAACATAGAGAATGAGAAGCAGTACAAACTGTCCTGTGCAGAGATCTGGACTCTTTCTGGTAACTAATGAACTGGGGGGCACTGTGCGGTCTAGACATGTTTTTTGAAACTGACCATGCTGGTAAATAGTTGGTAATTGCAATCTCAGAGATGCATAAGTGTTGGAAGAGCTGGACTTTCTTCCATCCCACCTACCCTTTCCCATTCAGCCCTATTAGGTGATTGCAGGTGTTCTGCTGAGTCAGGCCTCTTCCCTCCCCATGCAGGGTTTGTACTCTTCATATGTATTAGCTGCTTTTTCACAATTGTGTGGGATTCAAGCCATCTGATTTCTTTTATTCTGATTCAGAGACTGAACAAAGTAGCTGCATCAAAACGGAACAGTAGTAGACAAGTGTGCTGTGGGGCAGTTTCACTTCAGTCACGCTGTTGGTTGCTTTGCTGTTTAGTACATCATCCAGCCAGAAGCAACTGAGAAATCTTACTGGAATGGTGAAAAATACGTTCCTTTGGCACTTAAAATAACTTCTACAAGTATGGGTAAAATGGACCTGACAGTATCTTTCCAAACTTTAATTCAGTTAATCTGTGGGATGGTTTGCCAGATTAATCAGAAGGACTGCCTAAAGCTGTGTGGTTGGGTTATAGTCACTAAACTTCGCTGTGGCACACCAGACAGAGTTGGTGCTTTCCTCTGTTTCTGTCTGTAGTGGATTCAGTGTGTATGTTCCTCTCCTGTCACCACAGCCTCTGCTTTTGTTTTGAAACGCAGGAATCCCTAACTTCCTTCAGCTGTGACACGCCTTTTGACCAACTGAGAAGCCAAATGCTTCGCTCCACAGGTGTGCCACTGAGTGTGATGGTACTGGTCACAGCTGGTGGATAATGGGAACATAGGTAGCAAGGGAACTTTTTGAAAAGCAGGGTAGGTGCAGTAGTTCTGTACTTGCCATCTTTCAGGCTCTTGCTATCTTCTCACACACGTTGCTGTGGCTGTCAGAGTACGGTGGCTGTTCGCTGTGGTAGGGGAAGTTGTTGCTAACTCAGACTGTTCTTCCTAAACTGGGACACTTTGCAGATTTTCTTCCCTTCCTTCCCTCCACCCCCAGCCCACTCAAGTGGAGTAAACAGTAGGCTTTGTATATCTTACAACTTCCAAATGCTAGTAAGTCTGGGTTTGAGGAAAAAAGCTTTAATAGAAATATGAATCATCATCTGATGTGAAACAGTGTTCAAACTATCCAAGTGTATGTTCTTATCTGTGTTTGAATACAACTCTTTTTACAGAAAACATGTTTCAGTTGCCCAAATGGTATCCAAGTTTGACTGCAACAAGTTATTATACTCTGCAACACCTCTGCCTGTTGTATATCTTCTTTCAAGTACACCAATTCAGGTATTATTAATGATAATAGAAAACCTACTTAGGATTAGAATGCTGAAGTAATTGGTTGTCTACTCTTACTTGAGAAACACCTATGTTGTGAAGAGGCTTGGCTCTCAGTCAGGCTTTTGCAGTGATTAGATCTATTTCACGGTATTTTTTTTTTCTCCTGTGCAGGCTGGAACCACACAGTGAGGATAGCTTTACTGCTTATGATAGTCAGTCCAAGTAAATAAAGTTGCTATACGCATTTCTGTCAGCTGGCAGCCATATAACTTGTTCTACAATTCTAGGAGGACAATCGTGTATCTTTTTTTTTTGTATCAACGATAACAACATCCGGTAACTCAAATATGCATATTGTCAGCATTTTTGTTATTTAGGAATTTGTACCTCATCTGAGCTGCAGCTTAGCTTGCAGAGCCTCAGCAGGAAGTATAACACTTTAATTAATCAACAATAAATTGTACTTTCCTGTGTAGTGCTATTGTGTTTTATTCTTTTAAAATAAAATGTCATGTCTTTCAGAAGCAACTTTCCTTTCATTGCACACCTACTAGTGAGTCTCCTCCATCTAGTAATCATAGTCCAGCAATGCTCCTTTCTTGTGTCTGTACACCTATAAAATTCAATATCAAGGTTTGCTATTCTGTGGGGAGAAAGGGTTTCACATTTTGGTCATGTTGGTCTTAAACTACTGAGTGTTGGGATTATTTCTAGTTCAGGAACTTTATGTGGAGATCTGACAGCAAAGGAGCCATGACAAAGCACCGAGGCACTGCAGACTGCGCTCTCACAGTGCCAGGGCTGTGCTCTGCCTCTCCTCCTGTCCTCAGCAGGTGTCAGTAATGTCACCTGTGCCACTGTCACCAGCGTTGCCAACAGCAGCGGTGCCGAGAGCAGGGTCTGTGTCAGGCACAGAAAGCCCCTTCCTCCCATTCCTCTAACACTGGGCCTTGTTTGTATTTTAGTTCTGGAAGTCTGCAGAAGCAAGCTTATAAAAAATAATTCTCCTCTCTGAGCAGGGAGGGCTCTCTCAGCTTGCAGGTTTTGCTTGTTCAAAACACTGGTGAAATAATCCATTTCCAACTGCAAGCCCCTCAGCACGCAGGACTAAGGTTTTGTGGTGTAATGGCAGTAAAGGAGATACTTTAGCGCTACCCATGATTATTTTTCTTGCTTATTATTATTATTTAAATTATTTTCTTCAAAGTTGTTGGAGGAGATTTTTTCCCAACTTAAACTTTCCTTGTTGCCAAGGCCAAGTGCGAGAGAAATCTAGTATTAATTACCCTGGCCTTTTTGTACTGATAATTATTGTTCCTGGGAAAATTTTCTTCTGGAAGATTTAACTCCTGTTAAATCTTTAATCAAATAATGAAATGACCCTACCCTTACTTAACTGAGAAGCAATTCTTAAGGTAGCAGTAGTTTTCTACAAATTAATGTCAAGTAAGTGGTTTGGTGTTTGTTTTGGTTTTTTAAAATGATAATCTTGTATTATGTTATTAGGTGGAATATGAGGGCCATCAGCATTTGTGCCATCAGATGTTGGCAGACATACCTACAAAAATACAAATCAAAGGTGCTTTCCTTAAGCTTTCTCCTTTTTAAAAGCAGTTTGCTTTTTCTAGATTTTTTGTGTCATGTGGCATCACATGGTAATTGCATTGTTAGTATCTTTTATAATGCAGCATAAAATATGAGTGTTTCAGGAGTCTGAAATGTCACTAATGTGTGACTTGTATGAACTAAGTATGTCACATATAATCAGGGGATTAAATTGCAAACCTAGTTCATGTCATCTTAGTGATATGGGAGACTTGCAGTTGCTTGGACAAGAAAAAGGTAGATTATCAGAGGTATAGAAAAGCCAAGTATTTTCTAATTACTGCTCTAGTTAAGGAAGAAAAACCCTTCTTGAGCTGCCCCCAAAGGAGTTCTCTAGTTTAAACCAGTAATTGCAATTAAGAACATCAACTAAAAGAATTATATAATGCTGCTCCACTTTGCTATTAAAAGCTTAAACTTTTGCTCCATTAAAATTGAAAGAGGGGAAAAATCCAGAAAGGATTTAATTAACTAGTAAACTTGAGGGTTTATCAACTGTAAAAATGATTTGATTTCTGTAGCAATAGGATATAAATCAACTTGGAGATCTTAAAGATCAAAGTTAGAATAACTGCAAAAACACTGATTGGCTATTTATTTATTTATATTTTTAATTGAGTTTTTAAAGCTCGGTATTTCAGGATATTTTTTCCCCACTTACTATGGGTTATTGGGATTTGGTGTTTAACCCTGCATTTATTCTGTAAGCTGTAAATTAAAAGGCAAAATAATCTGTGTGACCCTCAATAAAGCCTCAGTGGTACAAAGTTGCTCTCGGATATATCAGCTGTGTCGAGGGGCTGTAACCAGCAAATTTCTGCCTTTTGTTCATGTCTGGGCTCAGCTCTTACTGAAATAATTTCCATTAAGGTGTTATTCAGATCAGCAACAGTGAATTGACTGGTCTGAACTGTACAGGGTCATGGGTGTAGCAGGCTGCATCCCACCAGCTGCAGATGTTAGCAAGCATTAGACCTAAACTTGTGTCAAGTGTTTGAAAATGAGTTCTTACACATCGTGGTGCAGTTTTAAAATGTGCTTCCTGGTGTTGGAGTTGGTCTCACAAGTGATGAGTCACTATCTGAGGGCAGCAGAAAGCAAAAAAACATTTGTTCTGAGTTAATTTGTGGGAATTCATACACTTTTTCTTTAGAACAGCACTGTTTTTTGCCCAGCTTGAAGTGATTGCACAAACCCCATTGAGGTGCTGGCAAGCAGGGTTCAAGTGAGAAACAAAGAATTATGGCTGTATAACAAATTGCAAGAGCACCCTGGGAAAACACGTGACCAGGGAGTGTAGATATCAAACACTTACCCACAAGGCTCATCCTTGTGCTGAGCCCAGGTATCTCCTCCTTGCTTTTTGCCTTGAGGTACCCTGAGGTAGCAGCAGTCTGATGCTAGGGTTGAATAGGGCTGAGGGGGCTGAGAAGTGCTGTAGCAGATCATTTCTCAGGGTTCTCCCATAACTCTTCACATCCCTTGTTTCAGGGGTGTTTAGCCTGGAGAAAAAGAGGCTCAGGAGGGAACTTATTGCTCTCTGCAATTACCTGAAAGAACAGGTAATTGGAGAGAGCAGTAGGTCGGTCTCTTCTCCCAGGTGACAAGAGGAGAGAGCCTCAAATGGCACCAGGGGACATTTAGAATGCATATTAGGAAAAATTTCTTCACTGAAAGGGTGATCCAGCATTATGACAGGATGCTCAGGGAAGTGGTGGAATCATCATCCCTGGAAGTATTCAAAAAGTTGTAGATGTGGCACTTAGCGATATGGTTTAGTGGTGGACTTAGCAGTGCTTGGACTTGATCATAGAGGCCTTTTCCAGCCTTGATGATTCTATGATTTTACAATCATTCTGTTCCTTATGGTATCAGTCTCTGTTATTACAGTTTATCTGACATCCTGTCCCCTGAATTACACCATTGTTTTGATTCTGTTGTATGTTGCAAAGACGCACGTTTGGGCCGTTAGTTAAAACAGCTACTACCATTTCTGCTCCAGAGGTGTGTTGCTGTTTATGAATTATTCAGTTTATGTTCTTACCATTCATGACTTTGGCAGAATCATTTGACTGAAGTATGGCTCCATTAATCTCTCTCTCCACTATTTATATGTAATAATTAGTTTAAAATTTCACTCATCAGGATATCTGCATTAAGTATAACTTCTAGTTACTCCTGGGGCAGCAGCTGTAGTGGGAATACTAATCAAATAGCATGGCCACAACAGTTCTCCTGCTATTGCTCTGTTCTGTGTATGGATGCAGCAATTTAACTACACAGGCTCCCTCACAGATTTTTAGGGAAGTTTTAAAGATCTTCAGAAATTCTCATTGATTTAACACTCTCACTTCCAGGTATGAATTCTTTGATTTTTCAGATTAGGTGGGTGCATCCGGATCAAGTGGATGAGTAGCTTTTTGAAATACGTTAAAAGATAAGATTTTTCTAAATATCGCCAAGTCCTTGAGCAGCTGCTTTTTTTATGCTTATGAAAAATCTATGTGTTTCTTTATTTGTTGTTCACAGAAGAAGGAGGACAAAGCTTTCAAACTGTGGTGGCTAAAATTATATGCCAGTTAATACATCTCAGTAAAATAAAGAGGATTTAAAGATGCTGAGCATTTCATTTTGTGCCATTGAAATCCAGGAGAACCAGTAAGTGTTCTCCCATGTTAATGAGGAATGATTTTCACCTATTTTTATGCATATAGGTTTGAAAGCTTTATTTTAGGTGCTTAAATTAAGAAGACTGTCCTTTGTTGATTAGACTTTTTCACAAAAATAAATGGAGCAAAGTATCTGCCCTCCTTTAGTACCTTAAGTCCATGTGTACCCTAAGGATTAATCACTTTAATTTAGATTATTTGTCCCAAATGAGAAATAGCCTGAAGGTTACTGGGCTCTGTATAACTACCACACAGAATTGGTTATAAACATTATTACTGCAGTTCTGTGCAGCCCAGGTGGAAAGGACAGGGATTACTATTAAACATTTTTATAGCACAACATATGTAGAAGCAAACAGGCTAACCCAGAGGAGACAAAATAGGACAACAGCTGAGGAAAACAGGGATCTAGAGCTATCACTGGTGAGAAGGTGTTGGCTAAGGAAGAATTTAAACCAGGAGGACAGTGAGGGTAGGAAGGCCCACCGAGGGTGAGACGCAGGAGAGTACAGAAGGTGGGAAGGACTGCTGTGACGCTGTGCTAGGTCTCTGCCCTGTGAGCTGTGATGGTGTTCTCTCAACAAACACAAAGTGAACAAATGAGTTTACTTTAATTGTCATATCCTGTTCATTCTGCCACTACACACAAACAACTGTATTTACACTGAATTTTTCAGTAAACACTTTACTATTGCTGGCTTTTGCTTTTCCTACCTTAACCTCCAGACTAGTAAAGTACAGCTCCATTGCCAAAAAACCAAAATAATTTATCATAATATTTTTTCCAAAACTATTCTTCCCTTTCAACATCCATATTTTTGATTAATACTTGTGTGCATGTAGATAAGGTATTGTAGATAAAGTATTTAAGACACTTTGATAAAGTAGCCTGTGGCATACAAGCCTGGTGAAGGAGCTAGGACACGAGCAGCTAACTTTTTGCATCATTAGCCTTTTCTTAGATCCAATAATGATGAAAAAACAATCAGCATTTTAATAGGATTAAAATCAGAAGCTAAAGGTTATTTGTAAGATCAGTTTTGGAATCAGAGCTGAATAAATATTCAGGCTGGAATTGTTGCACAGAGAAATTTGTGTCAGTACTGCACATTCACCAAAAGAGAGCAACATAGGCACACTGTACGTGCTTCAGGAAGGGGCCATTTTACACTGTAAGCAGGAACATATTGTCCTCTCTTTTAGAGTCTGTATTTTACCTGCCTCTGATTGTGATGGATGTGGTGCAATTATTATTTAGGTTTATAGTTATTGATGATGTATGTTTTATGGATCATATTTTTGTCTTTCAGATGTTTATGTACAATATGTTTCCTCAGTCATTATGATTGCATTTAGGATACATGCTTAGGCATTTACTGAAACATTGCTGCTTTTCTGCTACAAACTTTTTTCAACGGCGGAATTTGTATTCGTGAATTTTCTTTGGCTAAAGTCATTAAAATATACTTAACATTTTTAGTTTTATTAAATGCTTTGGCATGAGATCAGCTATGTGTTTGATTGACTTGGAAAAAAAGCACTTGTAGGCCTAGAAATGAGCACTTCTTTTTGCATTAGTATTTGTCACCATCCCGAGTGTGTAGGCTATTTTATTTAATATTCAGATTCATTTTGCTGAATAATCCTTCTAGCCCCAAAGCTAATAAATGCACTCAGATATACTTATTTAGGTAAGCGTTTGGAAGTTCCATTAAGTCCCTTTCCTAAACTATTATGTCTATCTTGAGTTAGTAGCTGTGAATTTTTTTAAAGCAAAACTAAAGATAAACAATCCTCAAAATAAAAGAACAAGGAATTTGTAATGCACAAGGTTGTTTTTGGATGTATTTACCTGCAGTGTCCAAAACCCACCTGTGTCATTTCTCATAGCTTGGATTTGGGGTTGGTTATTAGCAGGTTGGTTGTTTATTGCCTCTGTGTTAGTGTACCCTGCGGCCCTTGGCTGGCATCGAGGTGTTTGGGGCACGGTCTCGTGACCTTGTTTAGAGCAGCGCTAGATCCAGGGATCTTTGTGGGCTGCAACGAGGGGAGATCTTACTGCAGTGGGAGAGATGAGCAACAAAGTCTGTCCTGCACCAGGCTGAGAAGGGAACTTTTCTCCTCCCTCTTTCTTGTATGCAGGAGAGAAAGAACTGTTTGACTCCTTCTTCCTTGTTAGTTCAGAGGTTGAATTAAAACAGATCCAAGTTATTTTCAGCTTGTTCCTGCTGAGCCTCTAGGAACTAAGATCTGTAAACTTTCCAGTCACTTCCAGTGTCCCAGCAATAGACATTTCTTCAGTACAGTAACACTGGCTGCACACAGTAGGCCCATGTTTGGGAGGACATTCTGTGACCTGGGGCCGGAGTTCCGATGTGCAGCTTGTGCCAGTGGCTGCCCAGACTCAACAACATGGATGGCCTCAGGCAAGCCCTGAACTCCACAGAGACTCTTGAACAGATCCTTTAGTCCAAATGGCTTTACTAAGATTCACTTGGGGGGGGGTCCAGCAAAAGGTCAGCTGAATGACATCATCAGACCTGTGGCAGGATGGAGAGAGTCAGAGTACAGAAAAACAGGAAAAGAAAACACTGAAAAATTGCTGTAACAAAACCCATCGTGGTTATTATGAATGTGGATGATGCATAGTAACAGAAATGAAATATGAGATGTGTGTAAAATAGGAGTGAGTTTGAATTTAAATGTGGCCAGAGGCAAAGCAAATGATGGTGTTTTTAGCAGAAACCTTGCATGAAAGGCTTGCCGGAGCCAGGAAGTGCTAGGTGTGGGTGTCACTGGAAAGGAAATGATAGTCTTCCATAGCCTGGATTTTTGAATGTATGTGCCCCTATTTACTTTTGTTTAAAGATAAATACTTAATTTCAGACTTCAGTATTCTATGGAAGTTCCCTGTGAAGAACAAAAGGGAAGCCCTGATAGATGCTTGGTATGGGACTGAGAGTGTATTGGGCTCTGGAGAGCTGAGCAAAGATGCAGCAAGATCTGGCTGTGCCGGAGGCTTTGAGCCCGTGTTTGTTTGTTGTGCTGTGTCTGTTGGAATAAGCAGCTCTTCATCTGAGACCTCTGTGCACAGACAGTGACCCTGTGTGTGCCAGGCAGACTCTGCCCCTGAAGAGCCACGCTCACATCTC
The DNA here is from genome assembly GCA_013397055.1 of Pachycephala philippinensis. NCBI lineage: Eukaryota > Metazoa > Chordata > Aves > Passeriformes > Pachycephala > Pachycephala philippinensis. The sequence goes on along the minus strand of VWZT01011431.1, from coordinate 2,090,588 downwards.
TTTGCCAGCTGCTTATAAACATTGGATTGAACCCGTTTTTCACTCCCACTAGAAGACATGTCTGTATAAGCTGCCCAAAGTCTAAATGTAAGGACTGCATGTAAATGAGACAAAATGTGTATATCTCTATAGATCTACATGCACGTATACACATTAATTTTGCTCAAAATAATTAAATCTAGATTTCTGGAGGACTAGATTTTCAATAAAAACAGTTCTTCTGACTACCAGCCAAGACATCATCCTTTTTCCAAATATTTTCAGACTAAATAATCATTTGAAAGAAGCAAAGACTAGTAATTCTGGGGCTGATGAAGCTTTCAAGCCTTAGGACTCTGGATGTTTCACATCTCAGATTGAAACAGAGCATTTTTGAAACTCCTGTTGCAAAGGTATGGGGCCTTGCAACAAAATTTTGGCTGGTTTTCTACAGAGCAGGGGCACAGTGATTCTGTCCAAATGAGAGGTGTTGGCATAGTTTAAAAAGCTGAATTCAGGAAGGCTGCTGTGCAACCTTATGGATTACTTGGTTTTATAGACTGAACTCACTTTCCTAATTCTGACTTCCAGTATGTGGAAAAAGTATTCCCTCTTTATAGATTAATGAGATTCATCACGGGTTATAAAGTCAGGCTAGGGAACCCAGCTGAGGGAGGAGCATTTGCACAAGAGACATCTAAACAAGAGACCCTCATGGATTTCTGAATCTACATTTTTGCACATAATTTCCTAGAAACTATTTTCTTGTCAAAAATGTTTTTAATGAACTGGTTTTTTTACTCACTATAGTAGTTGTCTATGTATGTACATGATCAGCCATGAGTGGTTTTTTAAGTATTTAACTGTGTTAAATTGTCAGTGTGAATTAAACTGACTTCAGTATGAATGCCAGTGGTACACACAGAGACAAAATATGACTCAAGGTTTCCAGACTAGGTTTGTACAATTTCTGTGAACAAAAGGTGCTTATCCTTTACTAGTGAGTTATATATTCATCAATATAATTGATCACGCTGTGATTGAGCCATTCTTATTTAGAGTGAAGTGTGTCTTTTCATGGGTCTTGTTGCTCTGCTTTTTGGTCCGTCCAAACCTTCTCCTCAGGATGCTCTGTTTTACAGAAATGCCAAGAACAAAACAATGAAACTACCAGTCCTAGACTATAAATCTGAGGAAGTTTTGGTGAAATGAGTTTGTGTGGCCAAGAACACCCTTCCTTTAGGTTCCCACTCACAGAAGGTATATGGAAAACAGAAACGAGGGCCACTGTGTAGGTGGGATGATGTTTTTGAAATATTAACCAAATGAGTGTATCTGTGCTGAGAGCTTCCTGTGCTCAGGAAGTGCAGTTGCACAGGAGTTTCTTGCTTTGGCCTGCACCCTTTGAAAGTAATGGGTTAGTGCTTGAGACTGGAACCCTGTAGCTCCAAACTGTGATAATGTCAGTATAAAAAACCAGTTAGGATTGATCCTTGAGCAGGGATTACTTTTCATAGTCATACTGTGCTCCTGTGAAAGTCAAGTTTGGGAGAAACTTTATATATCTATATATATGCATATGTCTATATAAAAAAAAATACCCTATCTGTTCCCCTGAACATAATCTGTAGTGGTGTTTCAGGTATTTGATTATTTTTAGTTTGCCTCTTCCTAGCTTCTATCTATTGACAAGTATTTTCTGTTCATCTGTCTATGCAAAGCAGAATCGAAAATGCTTTGTGCAGTTGGTAATGGAATTCTTGGCAAAGGTAGATTTCAGGTGATAGGAGAGAGAAAAATTATTGGAACAGGAGAAACATCCAATTCAGCTCTTGCTGTGTTTGCCTCTGTGACTTGTTTGTGTAGCACAGTACTGTAGCTCTTACCACCTAAACAGCCCTGCATCATCTGGTCCCCTGCTGTAAGGGTGAGATGTCTAAAAGAGCTCAGCAGGGGCATGGGAATTGCAGAACTTGAAGATCAGAATGGACCAATACAGAACTTACAATAATTGTTTAAATCTGTAGTATCCAACTGGTGGTGGATGATGGCTTCAGACTTCTGCTTCTCATAATAATTTTAATGAAGCTGCAGCTTTCCAGCCATGCGTGATGTGAATTTGGAGATTGGTTGTTGCTCTGCAGTGCCCTCAGCAGCAGGCTGTGGACACTGCTGCCACACCACTGACAAGATGTAATTGTGTTACCCAAACAAAGCATGAGAGCAGTAGCATCATACTGGGTATTTTTCATAAAATTATTTTGGCTTTTGTTTTAGACAGAAAAGCTTCCTAAGTTTAGCAGTAATTTAAAATGCTTTTAAGCATGTAACTGGAATGTAACATGAATTATCATTTCACATTTCACTGCAATTCTTTGCATGCTGTCAGTGATTCCTGGCTCTGTAAATTATGGCTAAGTTAGGCCAACCTACAAATCCTGATATCTTTGCATAATCTCTGTTGTGAACAGTAAAAGCATGTGTATTCTGCTAATCCATATTCAGATAGAAGCCTGCAGCCAGAGTGCTAAATATAATTTGGTTTTAGGCCAGGAAAAATAAGTTATTTTTTTTTTTCCTACAAAAAAACACTCTGAAGCAAATGAAATATTGCCTTTTTTTGTGTTTTTGTTTTTAATTTAAAAAAAAAATATTCCACAGCAGACATTCTCCCCACAGAAAACAGCAGGAGAGTTTTCTTACATAATAATCTGACAGATGTGTCATGGTATCTAATCCCTTAAACCTCCAAAGCCCTCTGATAGTGGATGTTTTAAAAGGCCAGATTGAAAAGCATGCTGCTCTTTTATTGAGTCTTTGCCTTCAGTGCCCATTCCACACTTGATCGCTTCATTTTGCTAAAGCACAGTATATGATAACTTGAAGTCAAGAGAAAAAAATTGTAACTTAGAAAGCAGAATTAAAAAATACCATTAAAACAATTAATGCCAAATGAAAATACCATGTAAAACCTACATTTGCATCTGGATCTCTCTTTTGGTGCTTTCTCTGAGATTCTGTCAAGAAGTAAATCAATAATAATTACACACACAGAATGACCAGCAGACTTGCCACTGAACCATCAGGATTTTCCCATTCCTGAACTATGCAGCCGTGTAATCACATTACTGTAACTCTTGTACCTCCTGTCTCGGCCTTGCTGTGCCTTCCAGCACCGTGTCCGAGCGCACCGCAGGCCACGTGAACTGCGGGCTCTGCCTTCTACTTGCCTGGGTAAGCACCTGGCATTCTTTTTAAAATAACAAAGTCATTAGGAAAGTCTTTGCCTCTTAGCTCATTTTAGCCTTTTCTTTTTCAGAGCAGTTATAGCTTTAATAATCCAAATGTCAGAGGGAACATGAATTCAGAGGATCAGGGTTTCAGTTAATCATGTTAAATAAGTTCCCCTGATAGTTAGGTACAGCAGCATACAACCTTATTTCAGCTACCGGGAATTTTAGATAACTGAGGTTTGGGTAATCAACATCAAAATACATTTGCCTAATGCATCATTTGCCACAAATTTGTGATCTACACAATTAAAAAAAATCACATTGTGTACTATTACATGGGTGTTGCATCTGAACTTGTACCTAAACTTAAAGGAAGCAAATGTTTAGAAAGAGAAGCTCACTTCTGTGGGATTTTGACATCTGCAAAAATGCCATGTGGTCTTAAATGTATAGGTAAAAAATGATGCTTTAGAATATATAAGAACACCTAGAATTTGTTTCAAAAATATTTTTCATATTTGTTTTGATAAAATTGCAGTTTTCTGGTTTTTATAATCCTCATTACTTTTCCTAAGGCAATCATTTAGAGCTTTATCTTTGAAATGTGAACTGACTTGAGTTATCTCACCTGATGAGGTTATCAAAGGTTTGTGAAATGACACTCTGGGACTGAGAAACTAATCATCTCTTGTTTGATGACACACACCTGTCTGTCTTTTTCATGAATTCATCAGCTAACCTTGACTTTACACATGGCCAGTTTCTAAATTTTTTGCGGCTTTAAAAAACCGCGTTTCTCAACAGATTAATCCTATAATGCAGTGATTTCTTTTTACAATGAGGATGTCTGAGTGATTTTTAGTTTTGTTCAGGCTAAGGTTCTTTATATACCAGCTGTATACACAGAGAATGCAAGATAAAAACAAAAGAGGACAGACAAGAAATGAAGATTATATACAAAGACTTCTAGGTTAAAGTGGTTCTGCCAGTCTAGCAAATGTGAAATACAAGGTTAAAAAAAGAGGTCTTTATTAATTAAGTGGCACATGTTGCATTATAGACAAGAGCTTTTTTTCATGTAGATTAGAGTGCTGTCTAAGGATGGCCTCTAGTCACTGTACATCCCTTCCTATGGGGCCAGGCTTCCTCTGCTTTTCTTGGAGAGAATTGACCATTGTCAAATTTTCACCTCTCTATGGTTTTTTTGTTTGTTTTTAATAACTGTGTATATGTTGAGGAAATCTTGATGGTTCAAATGAACACTAACATTTTGGCTTAATCTACAGCACACTACAGCATGTGTATTTCTCCTGTACTGGTGAGATCGGATAGTGGATTTCAGAGCCTTGTCTCAACATTGACAGGCAGTCTTTGGGAAATCGGTGATACAGTATAAATGTCTAGGCAAATCTGACAGCACCTGGCTTGATTTGACTCTTCAGGTCTGTAAAGAATGGGGAATATGAAAGAAGAGAAAAGGTGTTTTCTTTGTTTCCAGCCAGCTGAAGGAAGGGAAACCTCTGTTGGTTGGTTTGATGTTAATTTTACTGTCTGTTGAATAATGAGGGTTTTCAGAAGCTGGGATTTACCTTTTCATGGAACCATTTCATTCCAGAATTGGTTGTTTATTCTGTAATTCCTGTCCTTTTGGTACTGTCCTAATCCCTCTGAAACAAACTAGGTGTTACTGGGGAGTAGAGTGCCAGCCTGGAGAGCACATATAAAACCACTGCTGCCTGTTCTCAGGCAGCTGTTTTGATCAGTTTGACTCAGTTGATGTGTCTCCAAGGCTAATACTTTTTCTGTTGCTGAGAACACTCTACCAGTTAACTTAACCAATTAAGGGAACGCTGTAGACTTCAGTCCTGCAGTGGATAACAAGGTGAGGGGTCTGCTCAATTCTGTTGTCTTTCTACAGCAACAGATTTGCCTTCTGCTCATGTATGGAATATGCTAAAATAGCAAGTTGTGATTAAAGTGCTTTCATTTTTGGACACTCAGACTTTCTTTGTGACTTTTAAATGATAAGTTGGGCTCAGAACCTCACATGTACTTAACAGCAATGTAAACTGTTAGGCATTTGATCTTCCTTCTAAGTGGCAATGACTGTTTTAAAATCATCCTGCCCTTGCTACCTCAACCTGTTATTGATACCTCATAGCCAATCGTTTGTTTGAAACCAGAGCTCTGCAACAAGATCAGCAACATTGAATTGCAGCAGCACTTTCTGAGCAGGCAGCAGCTGAATGCTGCTCATGCACAAAGCAGCTGAAACCAAGAGCAGAGAAACTATGGTGTGCTGAGATGTGACCAGAATAGTGAGAAAAAAAAAAGTTTTCCTTTTTTTTTAATTGTTATTTTTAAATTGTATTTTATTTTTTTTTTAACCTTGCAGTACAAATCAAAATTTGTGTCTCTGGTACCTTAGGATAATACCCTAGATACTGAACTGCAGATAAAGTGTCTTTTCTCATTATGAATATTACTTCTATCAAGCAGAAGAGATTCAACAAGAAAGAAACACCTCCTACTTAGCAATATTTTGATGGAGTGGGGTTTTTAATTCATGCTTCATCTTAATGGTTTGAATGCTCACTCAGGGCTGGGAGGTATTTTAGATTTGTTTGTTTTAGGAGGCTTTTTTGCCTTT
>VWZT01011431.1:2072922-2084705 GCA_013397055.1 Pachycephala philippinensis | reverse complement strand
TTTTTTTTTTTTTTAGATTAGCAGTGGTGGGATTTTGCAGGTGGAGTAACAGAGCTTAGCTCTCTGTTTCTAGCAGGTGGTTATCAGCTGTGTGTGGACTGATCAGTCAGCCGAGCTGGCAGGCCTGGCTCTTTCCCCCGTGTCCCATCCCTGGCTGCTGGGAGCGCCCCACAGGTGCTGGTGTTGCACTGAGGGCCCTGTGCCTGGAGCTGCACAGCCCAGGGTGAGCTGTGCAAATCGTTCTTGTGGATCAAGCCCTTCATTTCTGTGCGCCTCTCCTCTCCACCTGTAAAACAGACAGCATCACCAGCAAGCAGGGGGAAGATCAGAAGGTGTTTGGGTACTGCCTTGAGCTGGGGATCCATGCAGGCACTTCAGCCAAGGGTGCAATGGCTTTGCTAAGGCAGCTACAGAGGCACTAAAGTGTCAGGCTTCCACATCACTTAGTTTTGGTTTACTCTACTGTTTCTATTTGGATCTTTATTCAAAACCAGCTGGTTTTGCTTGATGAATGCCCAGCTTTTGTAACTGGCCTGAGTTTCATGAAACATGACTGTGTACAATGTCTACTGTCAGATTGTTTCTGTCCAAAATACATTGTTGCTGGGGAAAGATACTATTAAATGAAAAATTGTATTTCTTTTCCTATGTAGCCACCACACAACAGTTTCTAATATTCTGTCCTCTTAATTTTGATATATATTTTGATACAGTTTATGAACCACATAAGACCTTACCTCTATGACTGAGTTTCAATTTTGCAAAAAAATAACGACATGATTTAAAAAAAAAAATAAATTAAGGTTCTGGTTCCTGATTTTTTGACTCAGCCAGTGATATTTACACCAAATGCTTGCAAATAGGAGAGAGTTACTGTAAATGAGTACTGTTTATATTTTTGTGAAGTGTTTGCTACATTGTTGAAGCTCTACATTTAAAAAACCCCAAACAATAAACCTGTTCCCTGATTCTAGAATCATGTTACAGCACTCCCAGATGTTGTCAAATACAATGTTTTAGTGAAGGAGCCTTCAAGAAGGAAACATAATCCAGAGAATCTAGACTAGATGACTTGAAGATGATTTCAGATTATATATCATCCTGTTCCCTTATAAATGGGACAAGAAACTCACTGGTCCTGCCCAAACACTTAGGGAAATTACAGGCAAGAGGCACATAGGTCTCCTCTGCCTCAAGTCTACATTCCACTATCCAGTGGAATATTTAACCATTTCTATTTTAAAGAACTTTCACAGGTTTACTGCCTTTATTTATTAGCAGAAAGGTTACAGTCACTGAGAAACGGTTGAAATGTGCCATGGTCTATCTGTCACCAATTAGATTCATTGTTATCTTTCTACATCCAAAATTTGGATGCCCAGAAATCATGAAGTCAGCTGTCTGGCCATGAAGTGTTGGAGGAAAGAATACACAAAATTTCTTACACTGAAACACTTCACTTTTTTACAAATGAACTAATTGTTACTATGGCCAAAATGGTACACTTGGGACCAGACATCAGAGCAGCTATCCAGAAGATAAAGATATATAGTCCTGCTCTAATTACACTTTATTTAAAAGAGGTATGCTAATCTAAATGGATGAAGAACCAGTAGTGTTCCTAATCTAGAGCTGTGGATTCCTCCAGGTACCTAGAGTTAGGTGGCCAGTTAGGAGGAAGGGTGTGCAGCAGGAAAGGCCTGGCTCCAGGGGAGAGGAGCTGTTACAGCCAGGTATTCCCTTGTGAACAGGCAATTCTGCACAATTTCTGTGGGATTGTCTTTGTGTGCCATCACAGCAGTAAAGATGGATCGGGCCAAATTGTGATATTGTTTGCTTCTATGAAGAGCCCATGGTCTTGTGCAAGTGTAATGGGTTGCAAATTAGTGAAATTAGACAATAATTCTGCTGGCACTTCAGAAGGAGGAGTAAAATTCACAATCCTTTGTAGTTGGCTGAGGTGATTACCTACAAAGGGCTAGCAGGAAAATTATCTGTCTGAATTGACACTTCTGCAAATGAAGCTGTTGGTTAAAACTGGCACTTTCTCAAGACCTCTTTCTAGTGAACTATTAATCAGGAAAACTAGAGATCCTAGGTTCAGTTTTGCTATGTGACTCTTCTTTGTCACCTAATTTTCATGTACTTTGCCTGCTGTTCACTGGAAAGGCATGTGGTGTGACAGCTGTCAGTGGTATCCACTGTTAAAAAAATCCAGATAAATTGAAAAATCCATGACATCTTGTGTTGAATGTGGGACTTGCATTATGATACTTTAGGCGGCGGGGGGCTGCTCGAAGCTGTGTTGTGGTTTGAAATCAGAAGAGATCAGAATGAAGATAGGTAGCAGGGAAACGCCCATACCGTGGATGAGTTACAGAGGTTTCTGATTTTGTGGAGAGGGAGTTTGTTGCTGCTGTTCTGCTGGGGGATGGAGGCATGTTCACAGAGACCAGAAGCAGTGGGTACCACTATTATAACAGTTGCTGCAGAATCAGAGAGCCATCGGGGTAGACTGGAGATCCCTGAGTGCAACCGTCCTGCTCAGAACAGTGTCAGCTGGAACAGGTTGCTTGAAGCCATGTCCAGCTGGGTTTTGAACATCCTCAAGGATAGAAACACTGCAGTCTGTCTGGGCAAAGTGTTCCGGTGCTCAGTTGCCCTTACAGGAAAAAAATAGGTTGTTCATATGCTTAAATGAAATTTCTTGTATTTGTTATGGACAAGTCCAGTACCTTCTGGGTAAATAAACCCCGTGGTTACAACACTGACAATCTTTAACAACAGTCTCTTAACTCTTCCTCCCTCCCCAACCCTCCCAGCCATTGGTCCATTGCAAGGATTGCAATTAGTACAACCCAGGAAGATTTCAAGATCATATTTTATTGGAAAAAGGCGTCACTAAGAAGAACTGGACTTGATTCTAATACTCAAAATCAATATTGGCAAGTGTGTACTATTCAAGACTTAGTACTGCTGCAACTCTTTGCTGGCAGCCTCTTATGTAGTGAAGGTCAGAAAGAACACGGCTTCGTAACCAGGCAGAGCTGAAGTTTGACTGTTATTAATTTAATTATGTAAGGATAAAATGGCTGTAGTTCCCATTTGGAGATGTTTAATGTGATAGATATAAATCACTTCAGCACTGTAACGTCATTGAAATGAATGGAGCACCTACAGCTTGTAACATTTCCTGTCCCATCAATTGCAATCAGAGTTGTTTTCAAATTTCAGATTACATTAAAGTTGCTTCCAGTGTCTGGATGCTTAAATGCCAGTAGTTTCTGAACGTGGCTATGGAGGTCTCCACCTATGCTTTCCACTGTGGTTCAGCAGGCATATTCTTGCAGCTGCTGCTTTACAGTTTATTACAAGAGTTTTGTTTTTGTTCTTTTGCCTTCTGAAGTTGTGTCATGACAGCCCTCCTCTCTCAGTTCACATGGAGAAAACTTGTCACAAGATCAGGATCTGAATTTGGACCAGTGGTGGCTTATTAACAAAAAAGCTTAGGGGGTACAGGATAGGTTAATTGAAGTTAGTTGTGTGTGACCAGGTTGGTTTGTCTTTAATCTCCTATATTTAAATTTCATATGCATGAAGACAATTAATCCTCTTAACTGCTGTAGACTTGGAATGCTTAGTAAATAAGTGGCCTCTTTAATTGATGCTGTGGTGTTTGCCTGTTTAAACCAAAATAAAAGTAAAGAGCTACACTGGGCCTTGAGGGAATCTTCCTCAGTGCAGTGAGAGGTTCTATTATGTGAAAGGCTTAAGAGTCTTCCCAGCTCATTATTTTTATAGCACTGTCTGCTTTGCTCTTTTAAGACAATGCTCTTTTTTTTTCAGCATCAACAATTTTGAGATCAGAGAGCACTTCCTAAGTCAAGGCAAATTGAGCAAGATACTTCAGCACCTGGCAATCAAAGATGCACTTTTCATACATGAAAGTTAACACTGTTTTGCTTTCTTTTTTCTCTTTTTTTACTGAAACCCAAAAAAGTTCCTCTCAAGTGAAGGGCTTGTTATTTTTGCAGTGTGTACTTATTTCTTCACACTGAATCATAAAGTGCTTTACAGAGTGTATATCTAGGGAATAATCACTGGCCAACTGACCAAATTACTGATATTCTGTACCAATAAATCTGTATAATAGTTTTAATGAGATGTGAAGAATATGTTCTTCATTCTTAATTGAGTCTTGAATTTTGTTTAGGTAGGACGTTAACACTTATTCCACTGAATGCCCTGTTAGTGACACTTAATAAACACATCCTTTTTTATACCAGATTTCAGATCATAGCTGTGTTTCCTAAATCATTGTTCAAATGTTGTTTTACTGTGGCCTGTGTGATGAATAGATTAGGCGTAATAAGATGGAAGGAAGGACCTGACATTTACAGATAATTTTTCATACATGAGGTATGGTAGACAACGGGATTGTTGTCTCATTTGCAATGAAATCTAAATTCAGATGAGTTTCACGATAAATATTTTGCCAGGCTGCAAATGTCCTCAGTATTGTGCCAGGCAGCAGCTGAGCACAGATGAGCATTGTTAGTGCCTCAGCAAGCCTTTTTCCATAGGTGTCACACTCACTCACTGCCTCAGCTTGATGCTGCATAGCTGTGCTCCGAAGTTCTCAGATCTGATCACACTTACTTATGCATGTAATTGTGTTCATATGTAATTTGTTATTAAATTCACGAATATTTAATAATTTTGGGGAACTAATAATCTATTTTAAGTGCAGTCTGTATTTTTGAATAGCTTTTCTTTGAGGTTCTTAATTTTTTAACACAACTTTTAAGGTCAGTGGTCCGATTGTGTAAATTATTAAATACTTCTGAATTTTTTATAAATTTTCCCAGCGATGCAGACTGGATTTTTCCTCCTCTTCATAATTCCTGGATGTGTGCAGTATGGAGGTCTTTGATTTCTTTCAGATCATAGTTGTTAATGCAAAATCTAAGCTCTTGTTTTATGAATTGTAGCAGTAACATAGAAAATATTTTGCTCCCTCCAAATAGAATTGACCTGTGTCTTTAGTCTTTATGAGAGTGATCAGCAAGTATCATGTTCATCCCATTGTTTGGGCTTCCTCTCCAGTGGACCCCAGGTACCTCTGTGGATCAGTTCTCAAGGCAAGGCCTGGTGCTACCCCAGAATAAACTGTTGCAGCAGAATTTGACAGTCTGCACTTTTACTGACTCTAAACCTGAAGATTCTGCCCTAGGTCAGACATTGCTCCTCTGAAATTGTGCAGCAACATGGTACCTCTCATTTTAGCCGGGTAACAGTACAGGGAAACATTTTTCGAGGCAGGAAGATGTCAAGTTGAAGTCCATTTGAAGAATTATTCCAAAGAAAGATGCAGCCATAAGTAGAGAGACACATTTGTAGGGTACCTCTCAGCCTGCTGTAGATTTCTGTAGGGATCACATTTGTTTTTGTCTATTTGAGATTCCTGGTTGGAGATCCTTATTTTCTGTATGTGACCTTGACTGTTTTACTTCAACATCTACGTGGCTGTGCTAACACAACCCTGTGGAATGGGCCCTCTCTAGACTCTTGCTCTCTGAGTAAGAATCAACCTTATAACAAATAGTTGGCAACTCATGAGAAAACCCCTTGTGGTTGGGTAGACACGTTTATAAAGTATCTGTGTAATATGAGGAATGAAAAACTGCCTCTAGACTGTGAGTTCCACGGACGAGTCATCCCCCTCATCTTGACCCTCCCCCACCAAGATTCCTACAGACTGTTAAGAAGTCACACCATGGCCACACCAGCGACATGGAGTGACACTGAACTGAGCTTCCTGGGCTGCCTGCACAATTTACAGTCTATATTACTTTCCTCTTCATAATTCTTGAGTGTAAGAGATTAACACCTCTGTGTGCTGGCAGCTTATTATTTTTTTCAAATTTATTTATTGGAGAATGCATGCTGCTTACCCTTTCTGAGCCCCTTCTAGAGGGAGTAAAAGGGCTTACCTGGTAAGAGCATATTGCAATGGGCACACAGGATATTAATTATTTGTGGAGCGGATAAACACGCTGCCTGTTACTTGCTGTAGCAATGAAACCTTGTAAGTCACAATGAGCTAAAATTTCCCCTGTGCAAAATTTTTAACCGGACTAGTTTATGCTTAAGGGAATTGAGAACTGTCCTTTCTGGTCTTTCAGTGTCCACATCCTGCCATGGATTGGAAATGTTTGTCTGTAAAGCAATAACTCTGCTAGATAAGCAATAGCTTTAGAAACAGTTCTCTGAATTTTGAAGCTTGTTTCACTTTCCCATGAGCACATATCTGAAACAGTTCAAATAGTTCTCAGTTGGAGACCACCATTATAGGGTTTGGTGTCTGCAGCCCCTCAGTGGGTCTGTTTTATCATTGTACCTACATTACCTTGTAGCCAAAAAGTAAAAATGTGGTTCAGAAATTGAAAGCATTTAAATTCAAATGTGAATTCAAATCTTTGCAAACATGACATTTTTGTTTGAATCAGCTTTTGGATGCTTGCTGCCCTTAATAAAAATCAGTGTAATATCTTCCTGTCAATGCCAGTCACACCAGATACATAACCAGCAGCTGTAAAAGAAGCTATAAAGCAAAAATACCATTCATTAGGTTCACAAAAACCAAATATTACCCCTTTGTCAGGAAAAAACCAAAAACCCCCAAAAACTAGAGAAACATATATTCTAAGACATAGGAGAGTCTCTTCCCCTCTCCTTTTAATTCTAGTATTATTGAGGCATTTGGTAAACATACCTAAATTTCTTGAGTTTCATTCTTGCTGTAAGGAATACTTTCAAATAGTTCCTGGATGTACCTTGTATTTGCAAAATAACTATTCTATGCAAAATCTTAGGGAAAGAAATAGAAATGAAGAACAACTTAAAATGTAGAGACTACATACCAAGATAAGAGAGTCTGTATATGAGATGCTGCTTATGCTTAACTCGACAACAGATGTCACAGCCTTCAAAACAGCAATTCAAATACAAACCAGGGCTTTTTAATTTTGCTTGTCTGTTTAAAAAAAAAGCTTAATTTTATGCTGATGGAATCAGGCAACATGTAATGTTTTCTGCTGCTGCTGGGTGTGTGTTCAGACTGAAGTGACCACCCATCCAGTGTCTTGTGATGTCTGGTCTTGTGAAGCATCTCTGCCCTTCAGGCTGAGCTACCTTGTGCTGTTTCTGATCCAACATGAGCGATGAATGTTCAGCATCTCTGGAAATCAGACACAGATTGTCTCAAGTTGGGTGCCCCAAATCTTTAGAAAATGCTGCTAATTAGGCATTTTGCTGGAGGGTGCTCTCTGAAACCACCATGAGATAGGGTTACTGTGATTGAAGTCCCTTCTACTTTGGCATCTGATTTTAAAATTAGTGACAATAAACACAGTGCCTGATCAAAAGACATGCAAAGCATGGGGTCCCCTCCTGCTGCATATTTATATCTTGCAATGTGTTATAAATACATTTAACTCAGTAGAAACCATTGTGGTTTATATAAATCAGCTGTTATTGAAGAGCTATCCAGTTCATTAGTGTATGTGCTTTTGCTGCTAGAGGCAGAGGCTTTCTAGAGCATCAGTGATGGTCCTCTTGCATCCTTTTCCATTCAAAGTATCAGCAGTTAATTGCTAAAAACTGCAATAGCTTTTGCAAATAAAATAACCAAAACTTTGTCTTTTTAAAAATATCTTTAAATCAGTTACAATGCAAACACAAAACAAATATGAGACACGTTTGGCTTGTGAAAAACATTTCTACCTTTCAGAAACAGACAGTCCCTCCTTTTAATGTCTTTTTGGAATATTTTGTGTCAAGGTTGAAGAAGGAAGCTTTGTCTTTCTGACTTTATCCAAATTTACATACCTGTGTCAGGTGAAAGCAGGGCTCAGCGATTCAGATGTGGTTTTACCTCGAACATAAATATTACTGCATAGTGAAAGGAGGACCATGAGCCTTACTTGCCCTCCCTGATATTAGGACCACTACCATGATGTGGAACAGAAGTTATCCATGAACTCAGTGAAATATTTATTTATGACACTGTTTTATTTGAGCTGTGTCAGAGGCAGAATTGTGCTGCTGGAACTAACTATGCATTTTAATTCTCTTGCATTCCTGTACACCTGTGAGAACAAAATTGGGAAAGTCAAGAAATATGTAAACCAATGAGAGATACAAAATATAATTTCATTTGTCATCTACTGTATAGAAATGTGTTACCGTCCAGCAGAAGCACTGACCAAATATATCTCTAACATTTCCAAGCTTCCTGAAAGGGTGAAAAAAGAAAAAAAGCAAGAATAGATATGTAATTTTTCAAATATAGAAATATCCCTTTTGTTTTGAATGTGTTAACTTCTCCTGGGCATAGCTGTTTATTTGCCCAAGACACACCAATACTTTTTTCTTTTTGTGAAGTTAAATGTTAATCGTGGGAAAATACCCGTCAAAATAGAGAAGTTACTTCTTTGCAGGGAGGGTGGTAAGGGGAAGGAAGGCTCTTTCTCACCATCTGTTTTCCCTAGGAGGTGGCCCATGTGGAAAATTGCATGTATAACTGTAAAGTCAACTGCTAATGAGCCACTGGGGGTGGTCTTGGAGTAGTGTTAGTAAGTCTTCCCAGTCCCCTGCTCACTGTGCTCTATGGATATTAATGTTTGCAATATTCTACGAGTTGGTGAAATGTTATGCAAGTATTATATGCTGATTATATATCAGCAACAGAGTCTAGAAACAAAACAATTTTCTTACAGATCACTGCTGGAACTTGGTGCCACTCTTAGGGAAACAAATCTGCCTGTCTTGTACTCACAGATGCATCAAGGCAATCCTTCTGTTTCCCCAGCATATCTGCAGTGTGACACCAGCTCACTGCACGTGCAGCACTCAGCACCTCTGCAGGAGCTGCTCTGGCATCCAGAGAACTGTGAGAAGCAGCAGCCACTGAGCAAGGCCTCGAGCGCAGATTTAACTTCAAGGCCCTGTGCTCTTTGTTTCTGGTGGGACTGTTGTCCTGTTTAAAACAGCATACAGATCTAAGCACTTGTTGAAGCAAGGTGTAGTCATAGGCAAGAAAGTAAAAATCTAGCTTTAACAAAGCTGTCATCAAGTGGTTTGCATCTCCACAGAAGTACAGAGCCAGAGGGAAGCTGCTGCCTCTGTGCCTTTGTTATCAGGAGTTGTGTGTTGGCTCGGGAGGTAGCACAGATCCACTGAACCAGAGAATCTCTAGACATTTATAATTATCAGCTTCCACCAAGTTCTGATTTGGACACCTGGTTCCCTTTCTAGCTGGAGAACTCACATGTTGATAATAGCTGCTCATTTTACAGAAGAGAAGCAAAGTCTGGAGGAGAAAAAAATCATTCCTAATGGTAACATTTACCAAATCTGGTTAAATCTGGCAAAGAGTTTTGGTGGTCACAGAAAATGCGGAGGGATATTATTTGTGGGAAAATATGAACAGCTCATGTTTTTTTTGTTTACTGGCTCAAATAAATTAGTCTGATGGAATAGAGAGATTAGTGCAGTTCAAAGTATTTATGAAATGTTTACTTCATGCTTATTTTGTTTAGTTACACTCAATAGAAAATAACCAACTTGACCTAAACTATATATATATATATATGTCTTATAACTCTCAACTTGTTTATTTAATGTCCTTGCTGCATTGTTCTTAATAATTTGACGTATGCTGTAATCTCAAAGAAAGATTAATGGACTTTTTGTTGGCTATAGTAAAGAGAATATTTTTGTTGAGAAGTGTGTCATAAGACACACTGTGTAGAGAATATTTTCACGTGTTATGCAGCTGCCTAGTGGATTAAATTCTGTAGCAGAGCGTTGATCAGATGTTTTTGGTGTCGAGCTGAAAGGTTGGTGGCATCACTGCTCACTAAATAAGTAAATCCTGATGTGTTTAATACAACCTTGAAATAACAGTTTGGGACGGTGGTAGTTTAAATGCAGGTAGGATTGGGAAGCAGACCCTGGGCAGGAGCAAGTTTTGACAGCAAAGACTGTGCTGGGGAGCAGTGTGCTTTGTTTATATATTCTCTTTTTGTTACAGATTTCTCAGCCTCAGCAGATGAAAGGAGGTTGTGTTTTTTCTGCTTTAAACATAGTGATACTATATGAAGAAACTTCTTACCCACACACTGATTTAATGAATCTGTAATTTTAGGCTTGTCTATTCGGAGAGAAGGGATTTTCCGATGTTTCCTGAGGAGACTTTCTGAAAAGCAATAACTATAATATTAAAAACTTCTAAGTCACCCTTTTTTCCTCACAGGAAATAACACATCTTTCCTTGCATCTCTAGCAGTATTTAATTATACCCAAATTCTTACAGAATGGCAAATGGCAGGTTGTCTTTGTTGTAGAAGATTAGAATTTTTAGATGTGAAATGCAGATTTTTGTGGGTCCTGGATTATCTGGGCTTTGCCTGTGTATTGGAGCTCTGACAAATTTTTCCCCTTACCTTTGTACTGTCGAAGACACTGAAAGAAATGCTGCTAAGAAATATGAACTTAACAGTGTGTCTCTAATGTCTGCTATGTGCTCCTGACCATGATATCTCAGGCTGATTTATTGCCTGACACTGGACAACTCCAGTCCCCTGCTGGGTAAGTGTGCTGGCTGGAAAGTGGTGGTAGATGCAGATTTATTTACACAAAGCTTCCTTATTCCTTCTGTGTGTTTCTTCTGCCTTGGTGACTCCATGCAGAACCTTTTTCAAGATGGAAAGATGTCTGCACTTTGGTCTGGGTGTTTTTGAACATTCCACAGTTAAGAGTTCTTTTGGCAAATAGCTGTCAAAGAAAGGAGATTTTCTGACCGGAGCATTCTTTGGTAGCACGGTTAGGGAGCGTATTGCCACAGGAGAAAGCTGTTTGCAGTTTGGGTTCCCAGTTCTGACTCTTGCAGGTATTGCCTCAACATGCCACCAGAAAAATTGCAAGTCATCACCTCTTTGGAAAGTTAATGGTTTGGATGTGACAATCTATTTTATCTCCCCAAGCAAGCCCTTTTGAGCAGTGCTGGAGCTCCAGCTCTTGCTTTCTGTTCTGCCCAAGTCCTGGCGGCTCAGAAGTTGTCCCGGAGTTCACTGTGCCACTGTGTCCATCCCGTCACAGAGCCGACCCGTCCTGCCGGTGCCAGGCAAACCGGGCCGTTCTGCAGGAGCAAAGCCACCTTGTGTGAGATCCCTGCTGGGTTGGTGTGTGCTCGGGAGCTGCGTCTCTTGGACACACATCAGGGGGTCAACATCAGCTTTGAGCTTCTGCCTCTCACTTTGGGCTGAGGAGGCGGGGAAGGACGGGCAGAGCAGAGCAGGGCTGCTGTCCCCTGCTCACTGTGACCTGCCAGCTCCTCGCTGGTGCACCTTGCGGTGCTGCTGCCGGTGGCGAACTCATCTTCCCTTCCAGCATGGCGACGTCGGCTGGACAACGCCCAGCTCCAGCCCGGAGCGCGGGTGTTTCCCGGGAGGTTGGGGCCGGGCGGGGTGGGGCCGCTACCGGCAGGTGGCGTCAGGCGCCGCGGGGCCCATCCTATCGCCGGTGCGGGGCTTGTCCCTCCTGTGGGGCCCGGTGCGGGGCTTGTCGGGCCCGGTGCACAGCCCGTCCCGCTGCGGAGCCTGTCCGTCCCGTCGGGCCCTGTGCGGGGCCTGTCCCAGTCCCGGTCCCGGTTTGGGGTCGGTCCGTCCCGGTTTGGGGCCGGCCTGTCCCGGGCCCGGCTTGCGGCGCGTTCCCCGTGC